>VYZW01033041.1:10821-24769 GCA_013401315.1 Balaeniceps rex | reverse complement strand
CACTGGATGCTACCAGTTACACATTATTTCCTATATAAAGATGTATTTCTCGAATGTCAGACTGGGATATAACAAATGAAACTGGTCAAAAGTAAAACTGAAATGCAAAATTCAAACAGTTTATAATTTTGTTGTTGTTGGCTTTAAACTCTTTAAATTCTATTTGCATGGAGTTAATTTCTACGCTTAATTTCTATTTATGCTATACATATCAAAGACAAACATGAGGAAAGAAAATAAAATATTGACTTATTACTATTTGTGTGGTGCATCTGGAACAGAAGAAAAAACCTGCCATTTTTGTGAAATAAAACTGGGTGTATCTATGCTGTCCTAAGTTTTTAATAAAAAAATGTGAAATTTGTTGCCCCATATGATGAAAGAAATTTTTTTAATGGTAGTTGCAAGAGGTTCTGCTACCTTAAAAATACAGACATACTGTTACCAGCCTCACATTAACAGAAATAAGAAGCAGTAATATACTTAATTTAGATAGTTTTTAAATCAAATGGTGTATCCACATAATTTCTTAACTTTCAGGAGCAAGCAGTTGACCGAGAGCATGAGAGAGATGTATTCCAGCAAGAGATACAGAAGCTGGAACAACAGCTTAAGATTCCACAAAGGAGTCAGCCTGTCAACGAACGTCAAACCAGAGAGGTAACACATTTTATTACTTGTACTCAATGAATATAAATGACAAGTTGGCAGCTATTAAGATATTGTAATGAAGCTATTTTATGGTGTACCTAACCTGCATCCATTTACACACTGGGAAAGTAAATCCCCTTAGATGAAGGGTAAGGTGTTGGGGGAAAGTGGTGAAACTGTGTTTTGAGGGGGTTTTAGGCCGTTTGGTTGGGGTTTTTATAGTAGTAGACATATGGAGACTTCATAACTTTCAAAAAGGCTCTTTCATACAACTTAATTTAGAAAATCCACTGTTTTCAAAAGCCTGTGGAAACGTTCAGGACTACTTTAGCAATTTCACGTGTTCTTTTGTTGTTTTGTGACATCCTGTTTATAGCACAGGTACACAACTGAAGGAATTGAGTTATCAAGGTTTAGCACCTAAGATGTAGAAGCGCTTGCTGGGTACACTTGAACCTCCCCAGTGAAAGTCTGTCTCCACTGAAACAAATTTAGTGACTGTAGAACAGCAGCTCAAGGGAGTCACAGAAAACTCTTAGACCCAGAAAAATCAAGAAAAGTGGCAGCAGTGCAAATGCTATATATTATGAAGCTTTCGCATGTTTTGTTTGATGACCCATTAGTCAATTAAACTGCATTTTATTTTTTGTGTGTTTTCTTGGGTCCTGCTTTTTGAGCGAGGCTGATATTTTTGCATGATTTTCTTGCCTTATTTTCAGTATTAAAATGCCTCTTATTAGGTTGTAGTGCGATTTTCAAATCAAAGTTCTTACTGAGGTAGTTCAGTTGCTGTAATTCAATTCTTAAATATTAGCACTATTTAGTATTCTATATTATATAGTTTAGGACCATAGACAGTAATAGGACATAAATTGATACATGTGAGATGTAAGTTGTCAAAATATTTATTTACTTATAATTCTCAGATTTAGAGGTGTATTTCATGGGGTTTTTTACATGTTTTAATACAAAGGTTTTTAAGAAATCTTACAGTCAGTATTCAGTCAGTACTATGTGATATGGCTGTCATCAGCCTCTGTGAACAATGAATCTTCTGGAATTAAATGGATATGTGTTAACCAACACGTATGGAGCAATTCTGCATCTGTTTCCTTCTGTTGCAAAGTATGTGTCCCCACAGATGATGGAGACTTTTTAACATGATTAATTTTCCTGAATCCAGGATGTTCATTTTGAGTTCATTTCATTATGTATCTGTTTATAATTGGGGGCATGGGTAACGTGTGAATTCCTGGTTAAAATTCTAACATTGACAAAAAAAAAATTCTCCCAAGAAAAAAATTTCAAATTTGATAGCATAATAAAAATTGCCCTATTTTTCTGTACAGAATCTATATGTAAAAATCGTCCTGATTTATATGCACATATACACATATGTGTATACTCTTAAATTGGTAGATATGCTACAATGGAAATTTAAAGCATGCTTTAAAACGAGACGGCTGTAACTGTGATTAAAATTTTGACATTTGTATTAGATGCTTTTAAATTAGAATTTTTTAGTAGGTAGAAAGATAGGCAATAAGATAATGTCTGCAAGCCCCACAGGTGTAGAGCTGGGTGGTGTTGAATGCAATACAAGTTATAGACAGAATTTTCAATAGTGTATTGGATTTACATTTAATTTTTATCAAATGAGGCACATAGTCTTACTATATAGTATATTTTGATGTCACAATGTTACACGGAGTATTTCATAAATATACATTTTATCATTATTTCTCATGCTTTTCTGAGATAGCTGCTTTATTTTTTCATATTTGCACGGTTTTCAAAATGCTCTTCTGCTTTGCGTGAATACCGTGAGCATTTTCTGTTGATAACTTCATTTCTTTTTTACTGTTGTTTCAGCTTACTCTGTCAACTTATTCCAGGGAGGGTTGTCGTAAAGAGTCTGCTCTAGACTTGATTTTTCTTTTTCCATTTCTCTCTCAGGACTTTTCTGTGGTCACTTCAGACTTTGATGTTACTCATGGGTGGATAACGTCAATAATACCATCCTGTCAGCTTTATGTTCTGGTCCTCTTCTCTCCTATCTATTGAAATGCTTTGATTCTTCTACCTTTTGGCTACATCGTAACTTCCTAATTGTAAATACTGAAATCAGTTTCTTGAGTGGGACAAACATTACTTTCCATGCCTCTTGCTCGATTGCTTAGTTTAACTCAGGTCTTAAATCTGTGCATCAGGCCTAATACCACGGATTTGTTACACATCTTTCTTATCTGTAATTTTGATTAATCATTTCTGAAATACTGGTAGAACTGGGATCATTCCTATCTCTACTACTTCAGTTACTCTTTTAATATGTTGTTTCTGAGCTGCAAACATCTGAACTACTGAGATTCAGAATGCTTTATTTGGATGCTTTGTCCCCTGTAGAAAGTGAAGTTATATCATTCATCACATCTGTTCGGTCCCATTTAATAAACCCAGCAAGAAAACAGAACTTCCTATTTCTTGAGATTGAAGTATAGCAATTCTCTTCAGTGTTTAAGACCCAGTAAGTTTTAGGATATGTCTATATGACACTAATCAACTCCTTATTTTGCATAATTTTGTCACAGAATTTTTAGAGCTATGGTATTCCTCAAAGATGCAAATAGCATCTTGACCTTAGGGTCAAGACATTCCGTCCATAGATGTTAAAGGTACCTTTTTAGTGGGCTGTGTAGGGATGCCATGCTACTTGCTTTTAACTTGACTAGAGAGTCTGAAGGCTTCAGAAGGACAAGGTCAGTTCTAGAGAGTAGGTGATATAGCACAGAACATATGACTTCTTAAAAAATGCTGTTTGTATTTGTTGGATGTAGCACTACAGTATCCTAACTTTACATTCTGTTTCACCTAAAGAGTAGGAGTTTCGTTACGAGAAATAAAGAGGGATTTTTTTTCTGTCAAAAATGAGTGCTGTTGCTATTGCTAGCAAACCCTTCCAGTCTGGTACAATATATTCATCTTCTTGCCATATTGTCACCAGGTTGAACAGTTAACAAATCATCTAAAAGAAAAAACAGACAAATGCAGTGAGCTTTTGCTCTCTAAGGAGCAACTTCAGAGAGATATACAAGAACGAAATGAAGAAATTGAGAAACTAGAATGCAGGATAAGAGAACTGGAACAAGCCTTAATCATCAGTGCAGACAACTTGCAAAAGGTATTGCTTGGTCTAAAATTATCATGTATTTACTACTTTCTTACTTTCTTGAGAACAAAACAGTATCTCTTTTTTATTTGTTTATTATTAATATTATTTATATTTAAAGGTGGAGGAGAGGAAACAGTTTGGCACCATCATAGTAAAGGGAGAATTGCCTCTTGAAGTACAATTGCAAGCTGAACGAGAAGCTGTGGACAGAAAGGAAAAGGAGGTAAAATACCTGTGAAATGTTCTATGTTTCCGCTGATATTTTGGTTTGTCCATTTTTGCTTTCTGTTCAGTTTAGTGAACTATACAGATGAAATTTTTTAACAAATCAGAGAGACAGCAGTCCAAATCCCTTTGAAATTCTCTTGTGAGCCATGATAATTGTTGTTATTATCTATGTTAATGCTCATGACTTGCAAGAGTGTTCCTGGAATCAAAATTAAGCCCAATTAAGAAAAACTTCATAGTGATTTCAGCTGATTTTTAGTGGGTTTTAAAATTCTATTCAGTTTAAGGACTCAGAACGTCACTGAGTATACATTCTTCTGTTTGTCTATACCAAACCAGTTTACTGTAGACATTGCACTTGCAAATTATGACGTAATTTTTGGTATGGCTGTCTACTCCTTTTCTACCATTTGTTTTGGAAACATAGGTCACGAACCTTGAGGAACAACTGGAGCAGTTTCGAGAGGAGCTAGAAAATAAAAACGAAGAAGTTCAGCAATTGCACATGCAACTGGAAATTCAGCGAAAGGAGTCCACTACACACTTGCAAGAACTTGAACAAGAGAACAAATTATTTAAGGTAATTGTGTAACAGGGAAGCCTAGAGCTTTATTCTCCTTCCTCTCCAGAAATAAACTCTTGGCAAAAGCCAAGATGCCAAATGCTTTCTCAAGTATTGCACAGTTCAAATTGCAAAATAATAAAAAGCTCATATAATTACTTTTCATTCCATGCAATTTTTTTATTTTAATTCCTATGTCTTAAACACTCATACAAGAATATGCAGAAAACGTTATGTACAACTGTAACATGGTTTGGGGGTTTTTTTTTGGTAGGATGAAATGGAAATACTGGGACTAGCTATCCAGAAATCCGAAGATGCCACCATAAAGGACCATCATTTAGTGGCTGGGAGGCTCGCTCACATCATGCAAGAAAAGGAGCAGGAAATAGATCATCTTCATGAACAAATTGCAAAACTGCAACAGCAACTTGAAGTCACAGCTGACAACAAAGTACATACTTCTGAAATCTTTTTCAGTCCTACTTTGTGTTGCTAGCTGTTTAAAGAAAAAAAAAACGCTCCATCCCCCCCCAATTACATTATCTTCTATTGCTGCCTTAATTTAAAAATGCAAATGCTTCAGTTTCAAGCAGTGTTTTAACCCTAATCTGTTTTTCCTCTTTTGTCTCGTTTTTTGTGAAGGATACTTTTTGCTTGCTTTTCTTTTTATTATTCTGCCTTATTTCTGCCTGAGTTTTTGTCTAAAATTCTTCTTCATTCCTTATTCTTGTAATACTTCCAAACATTTAATAGTGTGTAAGTACCTGAATTCAATCTCAACATTCATTCTACCATCTTCCCTACAATGACTTACTTCCAGTGTTATGTTTCAGTAACACCTGCTGGATCATGTTGGATTTTATAGTTTTTTTAGCAGTTGAACTTTTGTGCTCCATGAGCCTATGTAAATCCTTTGTCATCATAGCAATGTTGGCAGCATCTCTAATCCGGTTTGAAGCATGGTGGATGTGCAATCAAAATGCTGTGTTTTATTAGAAATGGAGAGCAAGCAAGAAAGAAGCAGATTCATCTTTCTTTTATTTACTGAGATTTAACACCTGTAGCTTCCTGTTATTTTTCAATTATGTGTTTTTATAGAATCATAGAATCATTTGGTTGGAAAAGACCTTTAAGATCATCAAGTCCAACCATACCTGTCCACTACTAAACCATGTCCCTAAGCGCCTCGTCTACCCGTCTTTTAAATACCTCCACGGATGGTGACTCGACCATTTCCCTGGGCAGCCTGTTCCAATATTTGACAATCCTGTCCATGAAGAAGTTTTTCTTAATATCTAATCTAAACCTCCCCTGGTGCAACTTGAGCCCATTGCCTCTTGTCCGATTACTGGCTACCTGGGAGAAGAGACCAACACCCATCTCACTACAACCTCCTTTCAGGTAGTTGTAGAGGGCGATAAGGTCTCCCCTCAGCCTCCTCTTCTCCAGGCTAAACAACCCTGGTTCCCTCAGCCATTCCTCATAAGACTTGCTCTCCAGACCCTTCACCAGCTTTGTTGCCCTTCTCTGGACATGCTCGAGCACCTCGATGTCCTTCTTGTACTGAGGGGCCCAAAACTGAACACAGTACTCGAGGTGCGGCCTCACCAGTGCCGAGTACAGGCACTGACTTCCCTGGTCCTACTGGTCACGCTATTTCTGATACAAGCCAGGATGCTATTGGCCTTCCTGGCCGCCTGGGCACACTGCTGGCTCTTATTCAGTCGGCTGTTGACCAACACCCCCCAGATCCCTCTCTGCCAAGCAGCTTCCCAGCCACTNTGTATCAGAAATAGTGTGACCAGTAGGACCAGGGAAGTCATCCTTCCCCTGTACTCGGCACTGGTGAGGCCGCACCTCGAGTACTGTGTTCAGTTTTGGGCCCCTCAGTACAAGAAGGACATCGAGGTGCTCGAGCATGTCCAGAGAAGGGCAACAAAGCTGGTGAAGGGTCTGGAGAGCAAGTCTTATGAGGAATGGCTGAGGGAACCAGGGTTGTTTAGCCTGGAGAAGAGGAGGCTGAGGGGAGACCTTATCGCCCTCTACAACTACCTGAAAGGAGGTTGTAGTGAGATGGGTGTTGGTCTCTTCTCCCAGGTAGCCAGTAATCGGACAAGAGGCAATGGGCTCAAGTTGCACCAGGGGAGGTTTAGATTAGATATTAAGAAAAACTTCTTCATGGACAGGATTGTCAAATATTGGAACAGGCTGCCCAGGGAAGTGGTTGAGTCACCATCTGTGGAGGTATTTAAAAGACGGGTAGACGAGGTGCTTAGGGACATGATTTAGTAGTGGACAGGTACGGTTGGACTTGATGATCTTAAAGGTCTTTTCCAACCAAATGATTCTGTGATTCTATGACTGGTATGATAATAAGCTTCATCTTCTTCTGGCTTACTACCATTTTATACAGATACAATGCATTTCAACAGAAATACTACTTATTTTGCATTGATTTAAGTGACAGCAGAAACAGGCCTTCAGTCTCACATTTTTTTATAGCAAGAAAATTGGATTTTTTCAGTGGATGAATTTTGCATTCTGACCATTTTAAATGTGAAAATTTATTAGTCATATCCTTTAACCCCAAAGCAAGTATTATTCAGTAAGGTAAGAACAGGAGTTCTGTTACCACTCAGCAGCTGATTGAACATTTAGGGTAACATTCTACTAGGACATATTGAATCCACTAAAATAGAGCTCTGACCAAGCTAGATGAGTTTTTATGTGGAAAATTTAGTTATAACAAATCTCAGTGAATAATGACAAAACTTTGAGTTGGATTTAGGAAAGATCATGCTTTAGGAATCTAGAATGGTTCTGCTTTGTACAGTGACCACAGTAATAGTTACATTTCTTGCCTTGAGAAAAATACCCAGGATTCGGGTATAATTCATTTTAATGCTTAGTTCTTCTCCTATTATATGAAGTTCCATTTTCTTAATTTCATCCTCTTACTCAGTTATATTTTCCAGGACATTAAATAAGTACTCTGCTTGATTATGAGATCAGTATTAAATATGAATAGATTGTTCTTAGGTTAATCCCTTTCCTAGTCCCTTAGACATCTTCATCACACTAAGTGCTTTTCTTTTAATTGCTGTGTTTGCCTTCCGTGGTCCTTTATTCCATTATGTTATGAAGAACAGAAACTTTTATGCTGACTTGATAGCAATCAGCAGAATCACTGTTCTTTTCTTCTGAAAACCAATGACTTGCTCACATTTTATTTAGTGTTTTTGAGCTTACTCTAGTCTCTGTGGATTTTTAAAAATAAGTTCTTGGTTGCCACATCAGCCCCTCTAATTTATATGGTCACATTTATAATTTATTTTTGTACATATTATACTTATTACAAAGTCATCTTATTATTCTATTTAACTAACTAAACCTAATGAAGTATTGAGAGATAAAGGAAAAAGCATGGCTATTTTAGTAATGAGTTTAGTCATCTTTCTTCTCTTCCGCATTTTTTTTCTTCTCCATATTTCTAAAAGGCCCATTTAGAGTTCTTACCTATTTTAGGTACCATAACTGATTTTATGTTATAATATTTCTTTCTGAATATTCTTGACAGATTTCCTTCTGCCTTTTTCATTTCCAGTGTAGAAGCACTGTTCATTTCAGATCTCCAGACATTCCCTTAAGAAAATATATCCACTTTGTTTCTTACACTTACTACTTATAATCTGGTCTGTCTTTATTTTGACTTTGTAAAAAAAACTATTGTAAACACTTAAACTTCGGTGTTTCATCTCTCTGTGAATATTACAAATGCTTTCACTTCATTTGATGCTTTCACACCTATTACATTCATTAAGGCCACAGACTGCTTTGTCAGTCCTGTGTGAAGATAGGACATCTTCTTATGATCTTATGATTCTCATAAAGCTTTACAAGAGACATCCCATTAAGAAATTCACTGAGGACATACTTCTTTTACAAGATGTTTCAGTGTTTGATTAAACTGTTGCTGTGAAGTCCAGGAGAAAAGTTATCTGAGGGTTTAGTAGTTACCCATTATGAAGTTCTTTTCTTGTTTTTTTGTTTTTTTGTTTTTTTTCCAGGTTATTGAAGAGCAAAATGAGCATATACGGGAGCTTGAAGCCCAGGTAGAATGTCTGAAAAGTGATCAAGAACGTGTGAAGAAAAAAAATTATGAGGAAGTGGAGCAGTTGAATGATGTAATTGATAAGCTTCAGCAGGAACTGGCAAATATTGAACAAAAAGTACCTGCAGACATTGCTGCTTTTCAAGAAGATGCTGACAGTCTGAAACACACACTTGAAACAGTTCTGGCAGAAAAGGAAGCTTTGGAGAAGCAAGTAGAAAACATAAATGTAGAGGCATCTCAAACAAAGAATGAGCTGGAAGAAACGAAGTTAAAAATGAACCAGCTAAAGCAACAAATAAGTATGTTAAAAAAAGAGCATGAAAGAATAACAGAGAAATATAAGTGTGCACTGGTGAAAGGTGATAGGGCAAAAACAGAAGATAGGAGCAATGAGAAAACTGAAAAAGTGGAAGAAGGCTTATGTGAGAAGATAGAGTTGCTAGATCAATCCCAGCTTAGGTCTTCAGATGAGAATACAAGAGTTGCCATTAGGAAGATGGAGGTACAACTGCAGCAACTTCAGGCATGCATTAAGGAAAAAGATTCAGAACTGTGCCAGTCCTACAATGAAATAAAAGACCTGAAAGAGCAAGGCAAAGCTGAAAGAGAAACACTTAAACAGAAGATATCAGAACTGGAAAAGGCACTAGTGGAGAAAGTTGCTGCTGCTCTTGTTAGTCAGGTTCAGCTAAATGCAGTTCAAGAGCAAAGGAAGTTCATGCAGGAAATCCAGGAAGCTTCAAAATGTGTGGAGGAAGCAAGCAAGAATGCCCAAAAAGAGAGTTTGAGTGATGGAACTGAAAATGAGACAGAATCAAAATTATCACTCTTAACACAGAGGCTTAGTAAGATGGAGAACCAACTGGCAATGGTAAATCGTAACTTGGAGCTAGAAAAAGAAAATGTAAAAGTTGCACAAAAGGAAGCTAAAGTCAAAGAAGAGAGACTCCTAGAACTTCAGCAGTTACTAGAAGAGGTTCAAGAAAAATACAAAGGAGAGATTCAGAAATACATTAAGCAAGAAGAAATGCAGACATTTCAGGTAATTAGATGCCATTTTCTTTTTGCTTGTTTCCACTAAAATCTGTTATTTTATGTAAAGTGTAATGAATTAAACACTTCTTAATGAGACTAGTGATAGGAATATTCTGCTGTGTGGGGTAGACCTTCATTTCTGTATTATTCCTGGAGTTAGAAAGAAGAGAAGGATGTTATTTTAGGTGAACCCCACTATCAGTTATCAGTTTGCATTAAAAACACTTTGCCTTTTCATGAATATAGGGTGATTTTGAATTTTGGACATAGACTTTCTTATTCTTACTTTAAACTGACGTAGAATGGAGTGAATTGCACTTTTACTTGGCATGGAGGTAGACAGATAAAAATTAAAATTATAATAATTATCTAAGAGAGGGTTCAGAATGATAAGGGAGTGACAGCAATTTTTCTGTACAGGGGGAGGTTTGGGGGAAGGTTGTTTATGTATGCTTTGATTTTGGTTTACTTCTTCTTGCTTTCCTATCTTGATTCCAAAGACATTTCCCATCAGTAGTTTTTACCCGTACATATTTGTCCTGATTTCCATCCACCGATTATGTTGCCTCTGAATTTAAAACCTTCAGTCGAAGTTGACTATGCTTGATAGCCCAAACATGGGCTTGATTGCTGAAACTCTTTAAGTTCAGAGACATCATGGAATGCAGTCCAGACCAGAAAAGGTTCCAAGACCTTTCATCCAAATGCAGATTGAATGAATGTCATAAATGTCTTACAAGTTTAATATTATCAGACTTCATTTCCTGCTCTCTGTTGATGTTCCTCCCTATGCTTTCTACATGGTGTAGCCAATTTCTGCTTGCAGTTCAGTAAACTGTCAGAAGACAATGTTTCCTCCCCCACTTGTCTTTCCTCCCACGCTTATCCAGTTTGTGGGAGTTAATCTAGGAAAACAGTCTTTCAATCTTAATTTTTTGAGGCTATGTTAATCCAAATAACATACATTTGTTTTCCCCTATGATCTTTTCATTTGTGGCTTTTGTAAGTTGGTATGAAAGTGATCAGTGCTGTTAATACCTGATTCTTCTTAAGATTCTTCACCATTTTCCATATCTTGTGTTGTCATGTAGGTAGGAGCACAACTCATGGAAAGTCAAGAAGAAAATGTGCTTATTCATGAACTTGAACTAGAGCAAGTTAAAGAAGAGGCAGCTGCTGCTAAGGAAGAATTGAGCAGTTACAGAGAAAAGGCAGAAAAACTTCAGCAAGAACTAGCAGTAAGAACCAGATTGTTCCATATTGTATTTAAAGCAAATGATTATACAGGATTTATTGTGCAAATATGCATGCTATAGTTTTTTCTAGTCTTGTACTGAGAATGCCACTAAGAAAAATTATCACTCAGTACCTACTGTCAGTGAAACAGAGCTGATGCTGTAGACCAAATCTTCACCTGTTGCCAAAGTTTTACCGTCCACTATAGTGCAACAGTGGATCTAGACCTGTATTTCTTAGGACATAGTATTTGTTACCATGTGTCATAACTGCTTTAAAATAGGACTAGACTGAGCTCTAATGGTATAGAGGGTTGTTCGGGTTTTAGAATTTTTTTTCAGTATTTGGAAGGACTGCAGTTCAGATTCTCCTATATACAGGTAAAAGAAGCAAGTCTCATACATCTTCAGGAAGACCTGTGCAAAGTCAAAGAGAACCTAGTTCAAGCAGAAGAGAGGCTTGCAAATTATGTGAGAAAGGACAAGGAAATGGCAACAACTGAAAGCAAAAAGGATGCAGAAATACTGTGTGATTTGTCAACCAGTGAGTCTACTCGAATTAGAAAAAGCTCATCATCGCAAACAGACAAGACTGTGGAAATCAACAGCTGTATCCAAACTTCACCAGTCCGTGTTAAAAATGCAGAAATCCAAATTGATTTGCAAAGTGGATGTTCTTCAGAAGAGATTGCAGAGATCATAAGAGAATTTACTGAAAAAATCGACCAAATGCAAGAACTCCACGCTGCTGAAATCATGGACATGGAGGCAAGGCATATCTCTGAATCTGAAGCATTAAAGAGAGAGAAGTTTGTTGCAGTGCAAGTATTGACTGAAGAATGTAATACTTTAAAGGAAGTCATAGAAACTCTACGAGCTAAAGAGGTACGTATCCTATTTTATATTCATTGCACTACTTTGGTTCATGTTTTCGCTCCTGATACAGAAATTCGCATTTAAAGTCTGTTAAGTGCAAACCACCGCATGTTCAGTACAAAGCTTTTAAGTGTTATGATGTTTCCATGGCCTAGGGAGAGATGGTGAACCCCTTCCTCAGCAATTTAAGTTTGGGAGTGTCCTTGACTATCAGATGCTTCCTTGTGCTACTGCCTTGGATCTGTCCCGCTCTGAAGCGGGGACAAGTGTAGGTCACCCTATTGAATGCCATCTTTCTCGTCTCCATTTTGATTACTTTGATTGTGGGGGAAACTGAACAAAGAGGCTCATATCGTTTCGTGCTCCTTAGAATTAGCTCCCTTATTGTGAGTGGGTGTGGGGTGATTAAAGATTTGATTGTTCTGTTTTCTAAATACAGGGAACCCCGGTTTCTGGATTAGCACGTTCTCCACTGTATCAAGCTAGAGATGGAGGTTCTAGTGGTAAGAAACTTGTTTTTATAGATGTCAAGCAGCATTATAAATTAAATCTGCTTTTTAATATTAAGTTTACTGTTAAAGAGTTTGTGTTTTAAGAAATCAAAGTAGAAGCCTTGTTTTAAGAGATAAAAACACTACTCCCCAGATAGAAACAGAAGCCTGGCGCACTAAGAAAAGGTGCTGAGCATGCCATGTCTATTAATTTGCTACAGAAAATGACATGAGTGGAGATGGGTCGAGTCGAGGCATCAGATGCTAATTTTTTTCTTCCCACCGGAGTTCCTGTGTTCCTTCTTACATATTACATTATCTCTTCAGCGTAGCTTCATCATCTCTTGATAGAATTTAAAGCTACAGCTCCCTAGCAGTGCGAGATGATGACAGGTACTGACTTCTTCAAGAGCAATAAAAATTATTAATACAATCCTTTTCATAGGCAAAGGCTAAGCATATTAAGGGGGGGGTCATTTGACAGAAGTGTTTGTGCAAGTAATTTTTTCTCTTTTAGAACTATACTAGGATTTTTAAGTTTGTTTCTTTTAGTTTTGTTTTGCTGCTACTGCTTTGAAACTGAAAAACTATAAAACAGGTAGTCTCCAGGCTTAGAATCAACTCTGGTGACATGCAACCACCTGTATACAACAACAGACAAAAATATTTTTTTGATGCCTGTTCTTCAAAGTTTCACGGTAATCCAGCTTTCATGTTTTTCTCTCCTTTTATTTTAGACTCCAGTTCAGACTGGAGTCAAGGAATGTATCTTGCTCAGACCCAGGGATCTGACATGATATCTGAAGGAACAGATGAAGGTGAAACTTCAACAGATTTACTTCCAAAAAAAATTAAGGTAAAATAGAACTGATCGTTTTTATTATGGAACAAGAGTGATACTACCAAAAGCTTAGATTATCTGCTGCTTGATTAGTGAAAAGAGAGCCATTTAAAGAAGTTGTTGTGTCAACTATTTTAATACATTTTAAAATACTTCTTATAAAAGATGTGCATTTTTGCATGTTAAATTAGGTTAAATGAGTTTTGTAACTGTAGGCTTGTTCTCAATTATGATTATGAGAAATATAACTACTGTTAATTATAATTTATTGTAGTTATTGTGTATTAATGATAACGTCATAGAATCATAGAATCATAGAATGCTTTGGGTTGGAAGGGACCTTTAGAGGTCATCTAGTCCAACCCGCCTGCAGTGAACAGGGACATCATCAACTAGATCAGGTTGCTCAGAGCCCCATCCAACCTGACCTTGAAGGTTTCCAGGGATGGGGCCTCCACTACCTCTCTGGGCAACCTGTTCCAGTGCTTCACCACCCTCATTGTAAAAAATTTCTTCCTTATATCTAGCCTAAATCTACCCTCCTTTAGTTTAAAACCATTAGTCCTTGTCCTGTCACAACAGGCCTTACTAAAAAGACTGTCCCCATCTTTCCTATAGGCCCCCTTTAAGTACTGAAAGGCCGCAATAAGGTCTCCCCGCAGCCTTCTCTTCTCCAGGCTGAACAGCCCCAACTCTCTCAGCGTGTCCTCATAGGAGAGGTGCTCCAGCCCTCGGATCATTTT
>VYZW01033039.1:251973-285182 GCA_013401315.1 Balaeniceps rex | reverse complement strand
AGGTCTTTTCCAACCAAATGATTCTATGGTTCTATGAAACAGAGCGGGACGAGTGTCACTGTACCAACGGGCTGACAGGATGTGGAGACAGCGTGTAAGGGAGCTTTGCATCATGAAATGCTCCTCTCTACTAAGCAACGAGCAAGGAGAACCTGATACGGGATGAGCCCGTGTGTTGGTGACTGTCTGGTCCCCCAGCCAAGCTGCTACATAGAGCCAGAAAGCTTCTCAGGACAGGACTGCCCCAGAAGTGTCCATGCTTAGGCTGTCCATCCATCCCCAGGTAGCACCCCCAAACACCACTGCACCCGGAGCTGTGCGCAGAGGACCCTGCTCTGAAAAGCTCTTGCAGTCAGGATACTGGGAGAGGGCAGGGTGCAGTTGTTGCCACTTCGCAAGGGGAGTGCAACGTGTGGAAATCCAGTGAAAAACAGGCATTAGAAGTAGATTGAGTGCCAAATGAATATACAAAAGTTCAAAATCCAAAGCCAAAAATCTCTGGGCACCCCTTCATTTCTTGGCACCATGGGCTGAGTCCTCCCCAGACCTGCCCAGCCTGAGCAGCTGGGTACCAACTCCCACCTCAGCCCAGCTGGGATCCAAAAACTGAGTCTTTGATCCCGTTGGCAGTTTTCAGAGCAGTTGCAGAAAAGCACTGAGCTCTTCTTGGACCTCAGTCCCAGCAAGTTCCTTCCACAGCATGTTGGTTCAGCTGCTGCCATCCCCTTTCCTGCATTTAACCTGGTGTAATGGCCCAGTGTTCGCCCAGGGCACAGGCGACCTGAATACAGTTTCCACATGCATGAAAGGAGTTAAAACTTACGCTTTAGGTTGATTATAGACTTACAGGCTGCCTTGGGTGGAGGTTTCCACTGCTGTTGTTGCTGCCCAAGCAGCCTGGCCTCCAACTTTAAGATGTGTGGAGGAAGGAGGACTTGCAAGAGGACATGCCCGAGGTTATGCTGAGCGTTGGGAGAACTAAGCCTCTGTGGATCCTGGTCTTGTCCTGTCTTCCTGTCTGACACTGGGTTGTACGGTGGGAGCTGTGCTGGGAGGGGACTTCACCCCAGGAGACAAAGCCACCCACTACAGCAGTTCCTGACTTTGGAAATGGCAAGATAAATCTGGGAGCATCACAGAGCTGGAGAGAGGATGGGCACAACGTGAAGGTTGGCAAAGGAGGATAAACAGAAAACAGCAGGTATCTACAGTGCCTGGGTGAAGGCGGTTGTCAAAGGCACCATGTAAATTTAAAGACTTAGAGGAATATTATGGTTTAGTCTCGTAGTGCTTGCAGGTTGCAGCTGTGAAATACCTTCCACCTGAGAGGGCTTTGCAAATGCTGAGCAGGACTCAACTGCCCAACACAGTGAGGCATAGGGAAAGGTGCTCTGGGCCCTACTTGGGCTGTGCTAGACTTGGGACCAGGACCCATCTCTTGGGACCAAGCTCTTGTGTGTTCCCCTTGTGCGTATCTGTCATTGGAAAAGCTGCCCAGTGGAAAAGGACCCGGGAGTGTTGGTTGACAGCCGGCTGAACATGAGCCAGCAGTGTGCCCAGGTGGCCAAGAAGGCCAACGGCATCCTGGCTTGTATCAGAAATAGTGTGGCCAGCAGGAACAGGGCAGTCATCCTTCCCCTGGACTCAGCACTGGTGAGGCCGCACCTCGAGTGCTGTGTTCAGTTTTGGGCCCCTCACTCCAAGAAGGACATGGAGGTGCTGGAGCGTGTCCAGAGAAGGGCAACGAAGCTGGGGAAGGGTCTGGAGCACAAGTCTTGTGAGGAGCGGCTGAGGGACCTGGGGTTGTTCAGCCTGGAGAAGAGGAGGCTGAGGGGAGACCTTATCGCCCTCTACAACTGCCTGAGAGGAGGGTGCAGTGAGGTGGGGGTTGGTCTCTTCTCCCACGTAGAAAGTGATAGGACAAGAGGCAATGGCCTTGAGTTGCATCAGGGGAGGTTTAGATTGGATATTAGGAAAAATTTCTTTCCTGAAAGAGTGGTCAAGCATTGGAACAGGCTGCCCAGAGAGGTGGTGGAGTCCCCATCCCTGGAGGTGTTCAAAAAACGTGTAGACGTGGCACTTTGGGACATGGTATAGTAGGCATGGTGGTGTTGGGTTGATGGTTGGACTGGATGATCTTAGAGGTCTTTTCCAACCCTTAATGATTCTGTGATTCTGTGATTATTTAGACAAAGACTTCAGGCTGGAAAAGAGATGGGAGGAAGATACGTTACAGATCCTGTAAGATCATGCTTGTGTGGTGAAGGCAAAAAAGAGGATTTTCCTTAATTTTCCTTTATAATATAAAAATTAGGGAGCATCAAATAAAGCTAACAGAGACCAAGTTCAAAGCAAAAAAGAGTTCACACAACCTGGCATCTGTGGTAGTCCTTACTGCAGGACCCTGTGGATCCTAAAAGTATTGATGGGTTAAAAAAGCACTTGGACAAATTTGTTGATGAAAAGCCTCTCAAAAGCTATAATATATGTATATTAAAGACAAAAGGTACCCTTCTTTGGCTCTACAAGTTCTTGAGCTACAATTTATTAGCGTCTGGGGGAGTATTAGAGAGTAGTGCCACTAAATCTTCACCCTGCTTTTATGCTGCTCCCTGGGCATCCTTTGTTGTCCACTGTCAGAGAAATACAATAGTTGGGGAGCCCCCAAGCTGGATCCAGCGTGGGCTTTTTTATGTAGAGCTCATGAGCTCATGCTTCCACTCACCAAGAGTTGTTCAAGCCCTGAGATCGTCCTTGGAACATTTCTTCTGAGATATTTGCCTCGCTGCACTTCTTAGTCTTGGAGAAGATAAGGCGTCAGCCTCATCACTTTAGTAGCAGTGCCATGTGTTGTGTGGGTCGAGGAAAATAAAACCTGTTCTTTTCCTTTTTCATTGAAAATACTTTCATGCCGGCAAATGCAGAGAGGAGCTCAACAGGATTTTTTGCAGGTTCTGTATCAGATCTCTTGCAGGCCATTAAGTAATTCCCACAAAAATGGTGATCAGCTGGATCACTGCTGGAAAGGCCAGGCTTTGCGGGCAGTTTCCTGTGAATCCCAGAGCTGCCCCATGCTGTTGTTAACCCGAGGTTTGCTTTGCAAGTCAACAAGCTGGTTTTCCATGCCCAGTGTGTGTTGGTGTGAGGGAGTTTGAATTCATGCCGATGAGAGAGGCTGGGAGAAAAAAAATGCTTTGCTTCTTGGTGGCACCAAGTTCCCAGTCTGGGCAAAGGTCCCACTGAGCTCACGAGGGACCAAAGAGCTTCACAATAACAGCGGGGCTGAAAGGGAAGGAGGGGAGCACCCACAAACCAGAACATCTCTCAGCACCAGAGATAGGGTGCCCTTGCCTGGCTGAGGCTGCCCGGAGGACATGCAAACCTCCTGCATGAGGACGGAGGGGCACAGCAAGTGCGTGCTGTCGTGGGTTGGAAGGAGCCCCGCAAGGCTAGCTAGAGTGCATCAAACTTCTGCCTCCTACGTCTGAGCCTGTGGGTGTTTTCCAGCATCAGTGGTGGTTGCCGTTGCGTTGTTCTGTCCCAGCTATTTCTGTCCTGCTTCCTCTCATCCCTCGGCTTTGCTGGATCAGCGCCATCAAGGCCAGCAGATTTACCCTGGGCTGAGATGAACCCTAGAAACCACACACACACACTGGGTTTGTCTCTCCTACAGCCTGCAGGAGGTTTCAATCTGGAGAAAAAAAAGGGGTGGTTATTTCACCTGTAACCTCCGTGCAAGAGCATTCCTCAAGCCCGTTGAGATGCTGCGCGCAGGGGGCTGTCAGAGCGAGCAAGACGATCCCCGTTTGCTCTTCAGCTCCTCTGCTCAGCTTCTTGGCTGCCTTTAATCCCGGTGGAACAACAGAGCCAGGATAACCTGGACTTCTGCGGTCTGTCTTTGGAAGTAAAGCCCAGGAAAAAGGTCAGGCATAGCTGGCTTTATGTGGGGTTTTTTTGTATGCTGGAGAGCTGCGAGGGCCCGGAGTGGTCCTTGGCACAGACATGAAAAAACATCATATTGCTGGAATTACTGAAAGTCCCCATGAGCTGTCAATGGTGCTACCGATACACCTCCCAAACGTGCCCCCGTGCCAGGCTGGTGGTGCTACAGCATCCTTGATCCAAAAAAAAAGGATGGACAAAACTCTCCAACAGTCCTTTAGGATTTCCTTTCATTTCTGCAGGCTTTCAGAGCTACCAACTGTCTCAGAGCACTTGCGGTGCCGAGACACAGCCTGCCCAGGGATCAGGATCCAGAGCAGGAGCTGTTAGACCTTTTATGTAATTCAGTAAAGCGGGACACAGAGACTTATCAACAACTAATCAGCAGGTCAGCCCAATCTGCTGTCACGGCAGGGAGGTCTCTCAGAGCAGGTATATTGCAGGGACACCGTCCCTCCCATGTAAGAAATTGCTCCTCTCCAGCACAATATGGGGTAAGCTTTGCCTGGTGATGCCACCAGTGCGTGTGGGTGATGGAGCCGGTCCTTGTCCTGTGGGGAGGAGAGTTTCTGAGGGTGTAGCTGTGTTACTTCAGCAAGGCACTGAGATGCTGCTTTCTCCACTGCTAAATCATAGAATCACAGAATGCTTTGGGTTGGAAGGGACCTTTAGAGGCCATCCAGTCCAACCCCCTGCAGTGAGCAGGGACATCTTTAACCACATCAGGTTGCTCACAGCCCCGTCCAACCTGACCTGCAATGTTTCCAGGGATGGGGCCTCCACCACCTCTCTGGGCAACCTGTGCCAGTGCTTCACCACCCTCAGTGTAAAACATTTCTTCCTTCTATCCAGCCTAAATCTCCCCTCCATTAGTTTAAAACCATCACCCCTTGTCCTGTCACCACAGGCCTTGCTAAAAAGCCTGTCCCCATCTTTCCTAGAGGCCCCCTTGAAGCACTGCAAGGCCGCACTAAGGTCTCCCCGGGGCCTTCTCTTCTCCAGGCTGAACAGCCCCAACTCTCTCAGCCTGGCCTCGGAGCAGAGGGGCTCCAGCCCTCGGATCATTTTTGTGGCCTCCTCTGGACCCGCTCCAACAGGTCCATGGGCTCCAGAGCTGGATGCAGGGCTCCAGGTGGGAGTCACCTTGCACCCAAAGCATCAGGGGGGAGACAAGAGAGCACCCAGTGATCTTGGCCAAAGCTCTGTGAGAGCCATCTCAGCTTGGGATACCATGATGGGGCAAATCAGGACTGCTGTTCATGCAGGTTAATTGTACCAGTACGGATTAGGGTGGTGGGTAACAGAGGGTGAAAGCTGTTTGGGCAACCTTATTGCTCTTAGGAATAACCCTCTGGCTCTCCCCCAGTGCCCTGTTGTATCTGGGGTTTGTGCACAGCAGACTGCTGTTCAGAGTAGCAAACCAGGTCCTGTCCTCCCAGCGCTGAGCTCAGCAGTCAGGGCAGATGTTAAATAAAAAGGGCTGGCACAAAAGTCAAGCTTTTCAGGTGCAGCTTTGATGTTGAACTCAGCCCAGGGGTGAGACTTGTCTCCAGCAAATACCCATTCCTTATGTGTAGCTGAGAGCAAATCACAAATAGCAGCAGCCACCCCTTTCCTCAGAGGAATATCTCAAAATGCTGCAAACAAGGGTGGGAACAAAGCAGCTCGTTAAAACTGGAATAAATTAAGTACCTGATTAAAGCCGGCTTGCTCATCAAGTCTGATTTCCATAGGAAACAAGGCTTGTGTGGTCACACCGCCTGTCTCTTTCGATGTGTCACCTAATCACGGTAGTTTGTTGACCAAGTTCACTCCAAATTTGACAGAGCTGTGGCAAGGAAATGAAGTTCCTAGGCACGTCATAAAAATACACAGGCGGGCGTGGCAGAAAACTAGCACCCTGCAGCATGGTGCCAGCTCCCATCGGACACCAGAGAGCCCAGGTAGGGTGAGAAAGGTGTCCTGGATGCCCTACCTGCAGCAAAGGCTTCCTGGGGGGACTGTGCCCTATTGACTGTCAAGAAAACTTATTGTTTGGAGTTTCATGGTTGTAAATGAGGCTTTTGTTAGCTCTGCTGCTCACAGAGGGACTTCTATCATTATTTCTGGCTCTGCTCTTCAGCAGGTGGGAACTTGGCATGGAGCAAAGTCACTTCACCTCCTGGAGCCTCCAGTTCTTTCGCCCATCCAGGCTGCTTGGGGATGCACTGACTTTTAGTTTATGCCCGTGCAACACCTAACATATCATAGAATCAGAGAATGGTTTGGGTTGGAAGGGACCTTAAAGATCATCTAGTTCCAGTCCCCTGCCATGGGCAGGGACACCTTCACTAGATCAGGTTGCTCAAAACCCCGTCCAACCTGGCCTTGAACACTTCCAGGGATGGAGCATCCACAATTTCTCTGGGCAACCTGTTCCAGTGCCTCACCACTCTCACTGTAAAGAATTTCTTCCGAATATCTAACCTAAACCTGCCCTCTCATATGTGCTTTAGTCTAACTCCGCTTTGAGTTAGCGTGACTTCAGCTCAGCTAAGAGCTCTCAAGATGCCCTTGAGAGCACGGAGCATCCCATGTGCTGAAGCACACCTAGTGATTTGATACGCTACCAAAACGTGAAAAACAGTAGATGGAGCAGCAAACAGCCCCCGTGACTCAGTTTCCCCAGCTGCAATATTAGTATAAGATTTTGCATGTGCAGCCAATGAGTCAGGGAGCGTCTGTCCCCCTTTCATCTGGGCTATTACAGGGCTGATATCTCCCAGCACTGCCTCATGCTGCCCTGAGGGATGCGATGGTGATTGCACCAAAGGCACCCTGGAAAGGCAGAGCAGAGTCTCTACTTAACCTGTACAGTCCCTGCGGAAGCAAAACACCCTCCGGAGTCATCAGGAGTCTCAGCAGGATAAAACAGGGCTGGTACCTTCTGATTTGAACCCACTTAATCCTACTAGTGCCTGCATTTGGAGGCTGACCCCAGCCTCTCTGAAGGGACATCCTGAGTTTCTCCAGGAACCCAAGAGATAAGAGGATAGTGTCAGGGCAGGCGGAGGGAGGATTTGACCGAAAATCCCAGCAAAGGGGTTCCTGCTGAGAAAAAACCTTGTAGGATTATAACAGATTGCAGAAGCCCTGCTCCAGCCAGCACTAATAGCACTGAAAGGAGAGAGACCATTCGGGACCAGCAAGAGTAGAGGGTGAGCCAGCCGCTTATTAGGACAATTTAAGGACAGAGACGAGCAGGGGAGCTGCCTTTATTAAAGGTGTTTTGATCTGGAGTCATAGGTACAGACTTGGGTGTCTGCAAGAGGCACATTGCACCTTCCTGGTTCTCCTCTGTGACCTTGGGGAAAGTCACGTCGTCCCTCCATGCCTCAGTTTCCCTCTGTGTGAAATGAGGATAGCGTCATCCTCTCCTCCATAAGTAGGTTGGGGTTCATGAGGGAATAACACAGCATAATAGCTCGCTGGAGTGATTACTAAAAGAGCGGCTGCAGTAAAGATTCTCTTTAACAAACCTTTCTATAGCAAAAAAAAGCAGCAGTGGGTTAATAATTAAGTTATTGGACTGACATTAGTCCGGCGTTCAGATCTTACCTCTGCCATACATTGTCTGGGTGGTGGCAGATCATCTTTGATCAAGTATTGGAACGGGCTGCCCAGGGAAGTGGTGGGGTCCCCATCCCTGGAGGTATTTAAAAGCCAGGCAGACGAGGTGCTGAGGGACATGGTTTAGTAGTGGACAGGTACGGTTGGACTCGATGATCTTAAAGGTCTTTTCCAACCAAATGATTCTATGATTCTATGATCTAGAGACTGTTTTAAAAAGGAGCACTTCATGGGACTTAGAAAGAGCCCAAGTACCTAAATCCCTCTGAAACCACAAGCTCCAGTGTACCATGGGACACATCACCTGACACCCCATAAATTTCATTTTGGGGCCCTGGTCCCAGCCTGCAATCGGCACAGTGCTCCTTCTCCTGCCCTCTGTCTTGAAGCAAAGCCTGTGGTCTAGTAGATTCATGAGATAGAAAGCTTGGAGGGCCAAGGAGATGATCCAGTCCAATCTCCTTCATAACATGGCCCAGTTATTCCTAAATGGAGCCAGTAATATAGAATTGGCCAAAGCATATATCTAGGGGATAGATATATATTCTATATAGGGTGTATGTACATGTATACACACCTTCCCTCGGATCTTCATGGTGATGTTCTCAGATTATAGACGCAGTCTTTGTAGCTGCCTGAGCAATACAACCAAAGGACTAAACCTGCATCTGAGCTAAGGGCTAATGGCTGTGGTTCAACTGCAGGGCCTGGATGGCTGAGAAGGTTGATGCCTCCTGAACCTGACCCAAACCAGGACATGCCACACGTGAATCTCCTCCCAAATTCATGCATTTGTTGTAAAACACATCAGCCTGAAGTCAACCACCACATCTGTGTGTATGCTTTGCTCTGTCAAAGGCAGGGGTTGAGCAGTTCACGAAGGAGCGGGTCTATGGTGACCCCACCGACACTTGTTGGTCTGCTCAGCCCGGGCTAGTTGGGGTTCCCTGAGCATGGGTGGGCAGGATCTGAGCTCTGATCTTGGCACAGTGGTGTGTGGACATCCTGGTGTGCTCAGGACCAGCAAGGGGACTTCCAGTACAGCTGAGCAGGACAGCCCTGCTCCAAGGAGGAGAGTCTTGAGAGCATGTTCATGTGCTAAATCACCTTCAATTTCAAATATAGACTTCACTTCTAATTTGTTCTTGTCGTGTGCCAGGCCCCATGTGTAGACCCTAGCAAGACTGGGAGATCATTTATGGATAAAGAAGAGATGAAAACAGACTGCAAACGCTGTTTGACTAATCTGCAAGTGCGGCGTTTTGCCTAGATCAGCTCAGCCTGCTAGGTCTGGATTATGCTGAAATTACACCTGACCACTTTGCAAAAGGATACTTTATTTGATTAATTATTGTGGCTGTTGACAAATACTCCGTTGCCGGTAGAGGCTGGTGCACAAAGGGAAATTGCCCTCCTCGGGAGGCTGTGCCGAGCGCCCTGCGGCGAGCTGGGATCGGATGCCGCCGTGGTCCATTGTTCTGCTCTGGGTACGTGAAAGCACAGGGAGGGAGAAAAGGTCAAGTCTTTTGTTCGTCTTCTCTACCTGCCAGGCTTTTTGGAGGGATTGAATGCAGGGCAAATCTATCGAACTTCCTGCTGGAGCCTTAAAAAATTGATACCCGTTTCCTGACTACTCTCAGATGAACAGAGGCTACGTATTGATTCTCTGGCTTTCCAGAGGAGGGAGTTTTCTGTGGTTTCTTGCTCTAATGTAGCCTTTTTGGCTGGGACTCATTCAGATGAGGTGTCTCTCTCAGTGGCATTGCTACCAAGACCCTTCAAATGGTGGTTTGAGGGCCAAACCAGTCCCGCAGAGTCAGCTAAGCGGTCTTTTGACATATTCCCAGCTACTCAGGGAGCACAGGGATGGAAGAGGGGAGGGGACATCCAGATGAAAACAGTCATCTCAGGCTTCCTTGGTAGTCAATGACGAGAAATAATGCTGACTTCTCCAACAGACTGAGTGAATCGGTTCTTGGAAGCACCTGTTTGTCCCCGTAGTCATGGAGGTGATCTTGGTTGACTTGGTCAAATGCTGTGTCTGCATCTGAACAGCTCAGTCCCAGTTTGGGTGTCAGACGGGACTTAGAGCACAAAAAAAAGGATCAAGAACCACAAAGTCACCTAAATTACAACTCTATCACTGGTGAGAGGACAATGTGTGCCGATTTGGCGCAGAAAGCCACAAAGAGATGTGTAATAATGAACTCCCATTCTAGCATTTCCATTTTCTGTCTTACTGCCTGGTCCCCAGGCTCATGTGGATAAACACCAGTGACACTGATACTAGCTCCCAGCTCTCTTCTGATCTGTGGATGTGACCAGGAGGAGGCAAGGCAACGCTCAGGCATTGCTTTGCACCATTCCTAGGTAGTAGGTCCATCATACAACAGGCTCTTGGCTTTGTGGAACCTTTAGCTTGTGTCTTGAGCTCTGTTTAAAATCACATCCTGATGTCTGCAGTGTTTTCGGGTTGGTTTTGTTTCCTTTAATACTGTGAGACATGTCCTGTGAAGACATGGTGCCAACTCGGAGTGTTGCACTCTTGCACCCTCAGTATAGCTAAACACACGTGCGGTGTCAGCCTCGCTGGGGAATTGTCTGTCTTGTCCTAATCCGAAATATGAAGGAGTTTGGGTAGCTCTGTTAGGAGATTGGTACCAGCACACAGAGGACCAAACAAGCTCTGATATCCTGCAGCTGGAGTTGAGTCTCCACAGTCCTTTCACTCGCCGATGAGGTGCTTAGCAAAGACGAACAGGACGGCACAGCCTGGAGCTGTCATTGCGGGCTGTGATTAATGCCTGCAGCTCCTGGTGGAGGAAGGCACGGAGGAAGGCATGGAGGATCACATTCCTTTCACTTGCTGTCTTTTAAAACCCTTCATACCCAGTCTCCGGAGAGATCACCACCTCAGCACCGATTCTCAGCTGGTGGAAATCAGCACGGTTGCACTGAAGTCAGTTGTATCTATCTCAATCATTTCATACTGCTGCGGGTCTGGCCAGTGAGTTGTTTTAGCTGGGTCAAAAGAAACAACGGTGTTTACATTTTTAGCTAATCCATAGTCAACCTGACCAATGAGGAGAGCTCAGGACATGGTTTAAGTGCTCAGTTTTCAGGGAGAAGCCAGATTTTTCAGAAGCTTTCAGTTCTACCTGAGGTCTGTTGAAAGTCATCTCCTGATTTTGGGTATTGAAGCCTTTGGCTGGAAACTCTACCTACTGCACAACCCCGACACCTCTCTGTCACTCATGTTGAGTAGATTACACCCTATTTATTGGTGGTTTCAGTTACGAGCATCGTTTCCCTGGGTCTCAGTTGCACTTGCAGAATGACAGACTGCAGCGTGCATTAGCACTGCGCTTTCTTCCCTGAGCTACTTGCATGAAAAAAACCCTGATGTACAGAAATGCAAAATATCTGTGTATCTAATGCATCAAGACTGCTCCCACCCCGGGCTGTTTTACTACATTAAGCCACCTTGGCGCCTGCAGTCTTTTCTCCTTATAGTTATTTGGCTAATTGATTAGCAGGTTGGCTGCGTTCTTCTGTGTAGGAAAGGTTGGGTTTACTTCAAGTAGCTGGCAGATTCTGCGTTTGGAGATCGCAGATTTGCAGGATGACTGGAACATCCTTTTTTGTAAAAAAAATAAAAACAGCAACAAACTACCAGGTCTTCCCTGGGAAAAGCAGCCGCCCACCAGAAGGAGTAGCCCGACGGGAGTACCCTCAAATCTAATTAGTGCCTAATACCGTGGCTCTCGTCACCGTAAGGCTGAACGCTGCAGGAATAGCTAGAGAAAAATCTGCACGTTCCCTAAAACAGCCCTTGCAGGCTATCATTTAGTTGCACGGTGTTGCATCCATGACTGGACACCAAGGAACCTTTCTGAGGATCCGGGGCTTCAGGATGGATCTTTAACCCCCACTACCACCTATACCTTTACGTGTCAGCTTGCAGCTCCGCTTGAATCTCTCCTTTTCCCTCAGTTGTCCAGGCAGCTGGACCCGCGGGTGATGGGGAGGTAAATTCTTTACACCAAGAGGCACCTTTTGTTCAAAGCAGCTATTCCTCTGTCTCCTGATACCAGCATTCGCTGGAAATCTGGTGTCCGCTCAAGGTCTGATCTAAAGGCTGTAGGAAAGGCTTTTCTTGACTTTCAGTGAACTTGGATCAGAGTTTTTTCCAGGAAAACATGAGGCCAGGCTGAGAGAGTTGGGGCTGTTCAGCCTGGAGAAGAGAAGGCTGCGGGGAGACCTTAGTGCGGCCTTGCAGTGCTTCAAGGGGGCCTCTAGGAAAGATGGGGACAGGCTTTTTAGCAAGGCCTGTGGTGACAGGACAAGGGGTGATGGGTTTAAACTAAAGGAGGGGAGATTTAGGCTGGATAGAAGGAAGAAATGTTTTACCCTGAGGGTGGTGAAGCACTGGCACAGGTTGCTCAGAGAGGTGGTGGAGGCCCCATCCCTGGAAACATTGCAGGTCAGGTTGGACGGGGCTGTGAGCAACCTGATCTGGTTAAAGATGTCCCTGCTCAGTGCAGGGGGGTTGGACTGGATGGCCTCTAAAGGTCCCTTCCAACCCAAAGCATTCTGTGATTCTATGATTCTATGAAACACACTCTGTGCTGATCACCTCCCAGGGCATGCAGAGCCTGCCGGCAGGCTGTGTCACGGATGCACCGGTCACATGAGAAATGGTAATTCCAATGTTTTCTACAGCTTACTGCTGTCGTGACCTGCCTTGCTGAGGTGACAGCTTCCTCGCATTCCCCACGTCACCTGTCAGCGCGACCTGAAGCTGATCCGTCTGTGCGGAGGTGGCAATTAAGATGTAAACAAAGGAACTTTCTCAGCACGGTGGCGGGCAGCGTGCTGGCCAGGGGATGCTCGCCATGTCCCCAAATCTCCATCACGAGAGTCTCATACTTGTAAAATCTCAGGGAGCAGCGTCCTGTGTGTGGAAAAATCAGCAAATATTCTGGGTGAATTCCTGTTGCCATTGCACTCAGGGCAATCCTGTGGCTTTTAATGGGAATGCATCTTTTCCCCACATTAAAAAAGATGATGGGTAACAAAACCAGAAGTCTGGATTTTACTGTCCATGTAGTCTGCACTGGAGGAGTTAGAAATTATTATTTCTTCTTGCGAGGATGAAGATATTTGTGCCACAGGAAGGGAAGGTGTAAGTGAATGGCCATTACCATGAACGTTTCAGTCCAAAGCTCAGATGGGGGAGATGTCCATGTTTTAAGCAACACCCCAGTAGCTAAAGCACTCATCTAGCGAGACTCAAAGTCTGGGCTCTCCTCCACCAAGGTGGGGGTTTAACTCGAGTTACCTACCTCTCAGCAAGTCCTGGACAGCCAACCTTCACATAGGCTTTGAGGGCAAACCTGAGCAGATGGGACGACTCGCTTTTAGTGCAGAAAAGGAAGGAAAATGGGAGGATACAGCCCAAGGAGACAGGGATGTCCCAGGCAGCACTGGATGGCAGGAGATCAGATGTATCTAAGATTTATCCAAGATGGGCTCAGAAACCATGGCAGGTGGTCTGAAGTTCTTACTGTGAGAGCCTGAGTGTTGAGTTCACTGAAAAGCAGAGAACTGATGGGAATGGGCTGTAAGTGCCTTCACAGGGAGCAGATACCAGACACTGAAGCTCTGACAAACCAGTAGACACAGGTCATACCATGAAGAAGGCCCAGCCTGATAGCAAAGCAAGGGCACATGCCTCTTGCAAAGAGTTTCCCAGACACGGCATATCACCCTGGCCTCCCTCCACTCCATGCCCTGGTCACCTCTCCAAGCCAAGTGGTACATGAGACCCTGGCACGGGTCAAGTGCCAACAGTGGGGCAAAACCCTGCCATGTGGGCCCATCTGTGGGATCACTTGTGTTTGGTGAGATATGACTGGCCTCAGTTGGGAAGCTGAAGGCAAATGCAGATGAGGAGAAGATACTTATTCATTTTAAACACTAAGGATGATTTGACCTTTGCAGCTAATTACCTAGAGAAGTAGTGGGTTGAGACCTTGCTTGTTGATCAGGCCAGCAGGGAAGACCCTTGTTAGCCAAGAAGAAGATGGATGGCTGCCATATTCAGACTAATATCTTCTGACCTCAAAGCCCCGGTTCTAATTCAGGGCTCTAGGAAGAATGCAAAAATACAAACTGTCATAGCTTCCCAAGCATGCCAACTTCCAGCAGGACAAAGAGTAGAAGGAGTGGTATTGCCTTCTTCCTCTCTGCTCGCTGGCATGCACATTCAATGTTTAGACATTCCAAAGACAAGTTTTTTAGTTTAACCTCATTCAAGAGCCATTGTTTTTCTTCCTCATCTGAATCCTGGTTTTGGTAAGGACAAAGATGCTTGTCTCCAAGGGCGTAGTTCTGACCTTTTTATTCACCGTTTCTCAGATGAACAGGAAAATGCATTGCAAAATCTTTAGTTCTTCTCAGATCCCTTGCTGGAGGGCAGGAGGTGAAAGCAGCAGTGTGCAGAGAGCATCGGTGTGTTAAATCTCTTTGGTCAGCTAAGGTGATACATCACGTGTCTGCCAGTTAAGTGAAGTAGACGTAAGGCAGTGAATGAACAGCCACCTCTCTTGGTTTTTCACACTTTTAAGTGCCCAGGGTGTTCTCCAAAAGACAGGCTCTACACCAAGCTGGGTGCAGAGGGGGACAGGCTGTCATTGAATGTGAGTGCACACACCCTGTAAATTAATTATTCATTTTCTTCGCTGCATTTGCAGACAGGAAAATCATGTGGGGCATGGAACCTCAGAAGAAAGGAACAGAATTTGCATTTAGAAGGAAATACCTGAATTTCTCCTAACCAACGCTTAATGAGCGTGTGCTCTGGAGGATTAGCACTGTGGAGCGATCCCCCAGGCAGTATGGCCGGTCATGTGGTTGGACTCCGGTCCTGAAGTGCCAACAAGGAGCACAGAAATGCCAGTTAAACAGATTAGAGTAGCAACCCCCTTCTTTGCAATTGCAGGGTAATGGCTTCGTCCAGGCTCCTCAGGCTTTCTCCCTCCGGAGTCGAGCTCTGTTGGGTTCCTCTTGCATTTGGGGTCTCTTCAGAACCAGCACGAAAGCCGTGGGGGAGGTCGTCATGGAGGAGACCTTGTGCTGAAGCGCTGCTTGACTTCTGTTGACCGATGCTTGCAAGCAAGTGGCGTGTATAGTTCCATGTCACACATCTCTTTGCATCCACAAGTAGTTTAAAGGATCCTTTAGCCCCTTCAGCCTTACCCCACTGCCTCCCTCAGGTACTCTGTTCAGATGCTCAGCTAGTGATACCCAGAAAACCGCAAAATGAACCAAATTTACAAAAAAATATGCTTTCCAGAGAGGCTCCTTTGTGCTCTTGTGTTATGTACGACTGATTTGGGAGAGGTGCTGGGTACGTTTTGTTTAGCCCAGCTCGTTTCCCATAGCACAAGCAGCTCTAGATCTTCACATAGGAGATGAAGGTGGGAATGAAGTCCCCTACGCTCAACTGCCAGCAAGGACTGGAGGGTCCAGATGGCTGGTTCGTTCCCCCAGAGCTCCCATGAATTAGCGGGCAGCTGGTCTCCCTGGTGCTCAGACAAGCCCAATCCTTCTTACTGATCCCTGTGGGAAGAACAGAGGGCAGTCTATGCTCTCCCTGCCCTTCTCTTTTGGGTTTTTCCCTGCTGAGCAAACAGTGGGGAAAGCTGGCTGCCCGTTGTCTACAACCTCCCTTGCAACAGCATCGCAAGGGGACTTATAAAACATTGAACAAGAGCAAACCTGGTGGCTTGGGCTGAAGGATAGACCTTCAGAAAATTAAAAAAAAAAAAAAACCACAACAGTCTCTGGATACCAAAGTCCTTTTTAAAAGCAGACTGTACTGGGTATGTAAATATTCTTCCAAGCCTGGCATATCACCATAGGCCAGGCTGAGCAGGATGCCCATGTACAGGGCAGTTTTTAATGCCGGGAGCTTGGCCAATCATGTGGCAGTGCTTTGCTTCAGCAGCAGAAGGATGAAGGGCCGGAGGAGCAGTTCTGAGACCTGAACCTGGTGCTCTAGCCCAGTCTGTGGGAAGAGATAGCCTATGCATGGCTTTTGCAACACGGACACCCAATGGGACAAGCTCACCTAGGCCATTTGGCTGATTAGCATGCAAATCAGCAATGACTGGAATACTTAGGAGCTCTCCTGTTGGGTGAGATCTCTGTTTTTCAGAGAGGGAAACCGAGGCAAGGAACTATAAGATGACTTGTCCATTGCAGATGTCCTTCAACCAAGGCACTCAGACCGCTACCCAACCCAGTGTTCATCACTGCCCCTACGATCATCATGTTACAGCCCTGGGAAGGACCGCTGGAGAACCTCACGCAGTGCCTGCTCTGAGCCAAGCCAAGATTTCACTGACTAGTCCCGGTGGAGGAGACTCGTCAGCATTCCTAGGCAGTCTGTCTCAGGGCTCACTACTTGGCAGGGTTAGAAAGTTATTTTCAAGCCATATGAATTAAGGAGAAGAGGAATAATTTAATGTGCTACAAGAGAAGATTCAAACTGAGAGTTAGGAAAATTGCCTCATAGCCTTTCAGATGTTAAAGTGGATGCGTGATTTTCCACCGGTCATCTATCTTCTAGAAAAAGCAAAACTAATTCATTAAATATGGTCTGTGGCCAAAATTTGTCTAGTGAGTATTTCTTAATGAACAGTGATGCCTTGGCTGCTCTTAGGACAGCAGTTCCTTTTCCGGGCAATGCAGAGGGATCATGTAGATGGTTTCAACAGGTCAGGTTGGACGGGGCTCTGAGCAACCTGATCTGGTTAAAGATGTCCCTGCTCACTGCAGGGGGGTTGGACTGGATGGCCTCTAAAGGTCCCTTCCAACCCAAAGCATTCTATGATTCTGTGATTCTATGATTCTATGTCTTCGTTAAGGTGGTGAAGGCACTTAGATGGCAAACTCCTACAACTTTCAGTGCAGTCATTATCTGCCTTCAAATATGGGTTGGTAAAAATGGTGGTGCAGGCAGCGTGGCGACGAAAAGGGGAATAATTGGAAATGCTGTTGAACCTTTGCACTCCCTGCAGGAGCTGATAGAGATAAATCCTGCCTTTCTAGCTAGGATGGGAACATCCATGTTTCCCACTGCAGCTGAGAAGCTACAGAAAATTCAGCCAGCAGGATGAGCACCAAAGACTGAGCCCTACATTACTGGATGGGATGAGTGCAGTTGCTGCTGGCGAGGAAGAGAGATCGCTCTCTTTGCCATGAGGAAAGTGTGTTGGGACACGGGCACAGGACATTATCATTCCTTTTTTTTACAAGACTGAGTCTGTCCCATATCGTGTCTCTTTGGGACATCTCACCTGGAGATGGTTGGGCAGGGTGGAAAGACTTTAATATTTCCTCCCATCCTCCCAAGAAATGTTCTTTTTTTAGTGGGGAAGCACAAAAATAAAAATTATGGCTAAAACCTGAAACAAAATATTTAGGTTTGTATGACAAGTCTGGACCACTTTGACACTGTGAAGGGAAATGTCTTGCATCCTGCAAGATCGTCTTTAATCAGCCTTCAGATCCCCAGTATCTCATGGGGTTTATATCTCTCGGACAGAGTGCCTTTTTGCCTGCTTTTTAGGGCATGAGAATTTTTACCATACAGGAAAATGTTCTACATCACAAATACAACGATTACTGATTGCCACGTAACAAGGATGGCTTGGAGATGAAAAGCTGCAGAAATTCACTTCTTTGAAAGCATTTTTCACTCATACACACCAAACCCATGTAATGCTGGGAACACGACACCGCAGCAAGCACAAACCCAGGAGCAGCATGGGGCTTTCCCCACATAAAATACGTCTGTAAATCACACAGAGGTACAATTTGCACAACAGGCAGGAGCGGAGTGTGGAGATGCTCAGTCCAACCCAAGCATTGGTTGCAAGCTATGGTGGAGGGCTTGGCATTTTCTTTCCTCTCCTGAAAATAGTTTTGATAGAAAGATGATAATCCATCCAGTCTCGCGGGCTGTAAGGACAGGCGTCCTCTTCTCCATGTGCTTTAATGCGTACCACGGGATCTGATGACACAAGTAATCAATCAGCATCAGTCTGTTTGCTAGGTTAATCCTTGGATAACTTTCTAGGACTCAGTTTACAAAATATTACTTGCATAAGCAGCCTCCCGTCCTGGTCTCATTCACTGTGCCGCAGGCATTAATCTGGCTTTATTAGAGGATTGTCTCTCACTGTCTGGAATTAATATTATGAAAGCGTTGGGAGTTTAAACACTCCTAGCCTTCTTCCACACCTAGGGGCTGCATCTGTCCCTTTAGAGTTGGGACAGTCCCTGAGCTGGGGTCTATGGGTCAGGGTCTCAGTTCATTGATTGCTGATTTCTTTTGGTTTAGGTCCATTCCTGGTGATCGCTGATGTGTTTATACAGGAACCATGGTCATTCTACGACAGGTAAGTGAAGCATTCCTCTCTTCGGCGTTTCTAATTTTACTCCATCACCCCAAGGACTAATAAAAGTCTTTTTGCAGAGGGGAGGATTCAAGTCAGGCTATTTTTATCCTATTCTATTTCCCTAAAAGGACTGTTACAAGACGCAGAGATGCTCATTAGCCTTAATCCTTGATTGGCTTAGAGGAAATCATTGCTTTGTGTATGTAGTCCAGATTAACCTCGTGCAATGTTCCACTTCTATTTTCTCATCTGCGATGGTCCAGAAGCTGCATGTGCGTCCTGGATATGCAGAAGAATGGAACATCTTATTGCCTGCCTTGACGAGTGATCTGGTCGAGAATTGATTTTCAACCTCCAGGAACAGTGCTGCTTTGGTTGTGTAAAAACGGAGTCCTTTTACACAGTTAAAAAGAAATTGAATTGAAGAATTAAGTTGTATGACAGGTCTCGTGTAGATTCTGAAATAATTTAGGGCTTCGAGTTGTAGTGTTTTCCCTGTGTCTAGGCATAACGTCTCTCTCACGCTCAGCTTCTGGGTTGTCTCATTGCCATGTCTCACCTGGGGAGGACTGGGTGTCCCGGGTTGGGGCTGCAGATTGAGTCTCAAATACATCAACATAGTCAAGCATTGGGGTGATGGAGCAAACCTACCCAACAGTTTGTTTCAGCTCTGTGTCTGTCTTGGCAAGTATGCTTTTGGCTGCAACTGGGCAGAAAGCTCTGGACCTTTGAAGCCGCATGCAGGAGCTCACATGGTACCAGTTTATACCAGTGACAAGAAGAGCTGAGGATAGCTTTGGGGGTGGAAAGAATGCCAAAGATCTCACAGAGCAACCGAAATGCTCTTTACAGTGTTGCCCTGACCTATTGGGAGCTGTGGCCCGGCAAAAAACAGGCTGCACTTTGGTAGGGGAGATAAGGAGGTCGGTCCTCCTTCCAAAAGGCTCAGAGGCGTTGGCCCCATGTCGCAAGCTCTGACTGATGCATTTTGTGATGCCAAGGGAAACAAGTGCGGAAATTAAAACAAAATAAGTTCATATCCTAATTTGAAAGCTCAGAATAGCAGTTGTGGCCCCATAACAACTCTGTCTAGGTTGGTATCACTCCAGGCTGTAATGTCTCTCTGCTGGAGGTTATCCCTCTGTGGTTCAGCTGCTCGTTCTTCTGTATTGGTCTCCATTCACCCTTTGCAGAACTTTGATCAAATAGACCATCTTCCTAGTTACCTAAACACAAGGTGTCTCATCTAGGCAGGGAAGCAGGGTGTTTCTGAAGTCATTTCCTTCCCACCTTTCTGGAGATGTGTCTCTCCCTTGTCGACCTAAACGCCAAGCAAGCCTAGCTTAGGCACTTGACATTCAGATGGACCCAACAATGAACAGAGAGCTGTGGTGCAGGGACATCATTCTTTTCTTCTGTCACCTCTGCTATCATGAAAATAACTTACAGTAAAGGGGACAAGTAGATGGCTCCAATAACATCATCAAGGCACTTTATGCCATCCATCTAGACACTCATTAGCCGGTCCCAGGATCTGGTCTGGGATCTGGGTCCTTATTAAAACCTCAGGGTATGGTTGGTCTGGTGTGAAAATGGTACTGAATTCTTGGGCTTTTACCTCTTGTGCCTGTAGTGTCACAGCAGTAAAGCTGGAGCAGAGCAGGAGCGATGCTGCCCTTACGTTAGCAGATGAGAGGTTATTTCTAGGATGTTACAATGGAAGGAAAAACGCAGTGGTATTTCTGTACTGAAAGCTGGATGCTGGAGAATAAACCTGGAGCCATTTGTGATTGATGTGTTTGTATCACCTGAGTGTTCAAAGCCTGGCACCTCCAGGCAGATATTACAAGAACCCTTAACAGCGAAGCCTTAACATTTGGTGTGGATGTTCAGTCTCCTATAAGCTTTTTCAGAGAAGATATTCAGTTGTTTTCCATACAAACATCTTATAGTTCATAAGGACAGGGTGTCATAAGTGTATAAGGAATTGCCAAGTGGACTCCCAGCAGTTATCAACAATATTTCGTACATTACTTTGGGATTAAAGCTTCTTCTTACTAAACAAGAAAAACCCTAGCCCCCTAAAACAACCTGCGGTTTTCAAAAAGCTCTTCCATTTCTTGCTGTTCTCGATGGTTTTGAGACTAACGCTCCCTGTGGGTTCAGACGCTGAGCAGGTGCTGACAAATATCAGGGAAATAGGTTTGTGTAGAACTTGTTGCTTACTGCAAACATCTCTCTGCAGCGTGGATAAGGTGAACAAGGACCCCTCCATAATGAAACAAGGGAGTTTGCCCAGTTGTTAGCAGATACAGGCTCTTTCTGAGGTCACTTTATACCAGTTTACCCCATCTAAAGGTCCACTCTGAGTCACACTTGAACCACGTTGCTCTCTCTGGTCGCAAGTAGCAGCAGTGTATGTATTTTGCCTCCTTCAGTTTTACTGAAAGATTTTAGAAATGCATCCATGCTGTTCCTGATCGGTGTGACTTTCCAGAGAGCTTTTCCTCTGTCTTTTCTTTTTTTTTTTCATTCTTGAATCATGGAATCATAAAATCACAGAATGCTTTGGGTTGGAAGGGACCTTTAGAGGTCATCCAGTCCAACCCCCCTGCAGTGAGCAGGGACATCTTTAACCAGATCAGGTTGCTCAGAGCCCCGTCCAACCTGACCTGGAATGTTTCCAGGGATGGGGCCTCCACCACCTCTCTGGGCAACCTGTGCCAGTGCTTCACCGCCCTCAGTGTAAAACATTTCTTCCTCATATCCAGCCTAAATCTCCCCTCCTTTAGTTTAAAACCATCACCCCTTGTCCTGTCACCACAGGCCTTGCTAAAAAGACTGTCCCCATACGTGCACAACATGCTTATGGTCTTCCCCTCCCAACCCTTTTCCCCTGAAAACTTTCTCCAACAAGATCAACAAAAAGAGCAAACCATCGCTCAGGCTAGATCAGTGCAGAGCTTTTGGCCCCTACAGTGTGGTTTTCCTGGCTTTACCCAGCTATAAATCCAGGAATTTTGAAGATGAGCCCGTGGCATTGTACCCCTTCCACTCTCCCATCAAAATGGTTCCCACTGGGACCTCCCTTAGAGGTTGGCTCTGGGCAGCTGAGTGTGGAGAGCAGTGCACGGCTCCGAGCAGGGAGGAGAAAACGCACGGAGATCCTGCCCTATGTCTTCCACCCAGTAATTCAGAAGAAAAGCCAATATTGTTTCCCAGCAGGGGCCTGCAGGGAGCCAAACTTATCAGCTTTAGTCGCTAGTAAATTACTCATGGCAAGTCCATTTCCATGCACAAAGAAAGGGAAGAAGAAAAAGGCGGGCTTCCTAAATTCCTGCCTTGGCAGCCTGACAAGTTCACTTGGCTCCCTGGCACAGTGGCAGCTCGTTCCCGCATGTTCTGTCCTTTATTTAAAGCAGAGATGTTTTTAGAGCTGGAGTGGAGACCAGGAGGGTGTGGTGGCCCCGGCCGCAGATGACCACACAGCCTGGCGAGTGGTCTCCCATCACTGCTCCAGGGAGAGGGCTCTGCCAAGGCCACCGCTGTCCTGGTGGCAAATAACGGATGTTTGCTGCTTGCCACATGGCTGTTTTTGCCAACTCCATCTTCTCGCTCATGTAGGCAACCCTCATATAACCTGATCTTAAAGCCAAGGTTTCCCAGGGCTGCAAATTTCCTGCTGCTGGGCCAGAGCAGCAGAAATCAAAACCACTTCCCTGCTGGGGAATAAAGCATGTTCACAAAATGTAAGTATTTCACATAGGACCAAGTTCAGCATCCCACGAAGTTAATCCACTAAACTAGACTTGGCAGAAGATCGTACCTGTAACACTCTGGTCTCCTGACCACGTCCAGACCATGTGAGGAGCATTGCTGCTGTTACGGGTTTTTCTCCATTTTAGTGGCCTCCCAACCTGCTCCTGGGGTTATAGAGAGAGAAGTAGAAATAGGAGTGAAAAGAAACAGCGGAGACCTAAGCTAAGCCAGATAAAGGAGACCAAAGCTCAGCCATCAATGAAGGTCCTGAGGCATCAAGCACTGTGGATGCCTCATACTGTAGAGCCCTTTTTAGTTTGACGCCAGGGCAAGGAAGGCGTCTCTAACTAGTCTGAAAGTTTGCAGGAGCCAAGGCTTGGTCAGAGACCTCAGCTCTGCTCTCCTGGCTGGTGGTGTGACTCTTGGGGGCAATGCCAAAACCTCGCAGTTTCTCTGCAACCATCCATTCTACAAAGTCTGTGCCACCTCTGGCATTTCTTTGAGCATAACCCCCCTCCCAATACTGCTTCAGCTTTAAACCCCACCAAAGTAGTCCTACATGAATGAGACTGTCCTTGATATGTTCACGTCTGAGTTTTCTCAGGGTATTTGTGGCTTCCTGTCCTTGTCCCAGGACTGGCTTTTAGCTAAAATTGTCCTTTCCCCTTCTTGCCATTTCTCAGGTGTTTGTATAGAGAGCAATCACTTTCCTTCCTAGCCTTGGAATTGACCAAAATCCTACAAAACCCTTCTTTTTCCCCTTGTAAAACAAGCCCTGCAGCCTCTCATGATGGTGGCAGCTCTTTCTGCACCTGCTCCCGCTTAATTTCTTCTTGCTAAGACCAGAATTGCACATTGCACTTCAGGTGAAAGGGATTTGTGCAGTTCATTAACGAGCAGGAATAGATTTTGTAACCGCCGGCGTTTACAGAGACTCGGTTTGATGCTCCAGGAGATGTTTTCCCTTGGTGAGAGTAAGAATAGCAGAGACCAGATTTTGAAATCTTTCTGTTCATTCACAGACGTCTCCCAGCTGGGCTCCGCGAGCAGCGGTTTCACCTGGAGCTGACATACACTATTTTGGGTGTTATTGGGTAATACGCATTCAGCTTTGCTAAGTGATTCATTGTGCTATATATTTTGTTAGCGAGGAAGAAGGGATGGGGGAGAAAACCAACATTATTGTAGGGCTTCTCAGGGCTGATCTGTAATCATGTTATTATAAAAAGCAAAGTGTAAGTCCACTGTTTGGATTCTCTTTCTCATAAACACTGAATAATTTAAGTCTTCTCCCATTTATGTCTTGTATCTGTCTGATCTATGAGTCTGAGGCTTCCCTGGATAGCTGTAATGCAGCAATGAAAAGTCCAGCACATGCCAACCAAAGGGCACATTTGCATATAGATTGAAACATGAATCGTTGAGAGCCATTCATTAGATGCAGTGCTCAAGACGTTTGGCATTTTAACAGCCCTCTGCATCAAATCCTTTCCATCAAATTTATGGGACAATTAAAGTGCTGGGGTAGCTGTGTGCAGAAAATGAAGCTGCAGGCTAGGGAGATGTTCTTGCAGTGCTATGGCTGCGGAATATAAATTGCATGATGTCAAATAAAAGCAGAGCGAGCAATCTCAGCCCTGGTGTGGAGATAGCCTGCCTTTTAGAGAGCCTGTCCGAAATGCGCTCGTTCCTGCTTTTTGATATCTTAGACAAGCTCTCAGGATCTATCTTCCCCAAAGTATATGCTCTGAAACCTTAATCTACTTGATCTCAAGATAGAGAAGGCTTGGAGTGAGAGTTGTTATATGTGTGGGTGAGTTTAGTTTTGCTTTTTTAAGAGGCAGTAGCAAAATACCCAGCCGATGGGACATTCCTTTGAGGGTATAGGAAACTTCAAAGGACTCAATAACAAAATTTGGCCTGAATTAATCTTGGACCCTTAGGTTTCCCCAGGGCAAATCTACATCCTCGGGGACAGCTCTTGCACAGCAGTTCACATATCATCTTGTCTTCTTGATGGTAACTTCGTGTCTGTCAGAGTCCTTAAAGATGGGATTTAACTTGCTGAGACCTGAAGTCTGGAGCAAGAAGAGAGAAATTCAGCCCCTCAAACTGTGTCTTTCTCTTAAGCCTTCCAACTCATCATGGCCTCAGGTTGCGCCAAGGCAGGTTTAGATTGGATATTAGGAAAAATTTCTTCACCGAAAGGGTTATCAGGCAGTGGAACAGGCTGCCCAGGGAAGTCGTTGAGTCCCCATCCCTGGAGGTATTTCAAAGATGTGTAGATGTGGTGCTTAGGGACATGGTTTAGTGGTGGACTTGGCAGTGTTAGGTTAACGGTTGGACTTGACGATCTTAAAGGTCCTTTCCAACCTAAATGATTCTATGATTCTATAACCTGACCCTGAAGAAGTCTCGCTGTTTGTATATGCTTTCTGTAGAGAAAAAGCCTGTAAGGAATCTTTAACCTCACATGGCCATTGTGCACCAGCTGGTGGAGCTGGGGGTGCTGGCCCTTCTAGCAACCCCTTTGCAAGAGTGAGGTTTGGGGAGGGAGGTCAGAAATCCTTCCTTCCCACCCACTCCCATCCCACCCCACATCTTATCCTGCTGCTAGGGATCAACACAAGGGTTGATTTCCCTTGGTCCTCGCTCCAGCCATTGAGCCTCTGATTACTGTTCATAATGGGAGGAAGCATCTTCATCCCAGCTGTGCAAACAGAGCAGAGCAAAGGATGTCCCATCCCATCCCATTCCCATCCCCATCCCCACCCACCCACCTCTATCTGCCCTCCACTCCCTCCCAGATGTGAGATACAGCTGTTGGCTGGACCACATTGTCCATAATTTCACCAAAATCATATAACTTACAAGTACTTTAAAAAACCTTGAACATAATTTCTTATTTTTCACTTATTACTCTTATTTTTACTCAGATCAGTTCTCAGATGGGATATCAGGAGTGACAAGTGGAAGGATTTAGGTAAAAGGTAGACATGTAAGCCACCATGGCTGCTGTAAGAAATGTTTGTGATATGACATCCTTAATGGAGTCTGGGACCATGTTTTTAATCTGCTCCTTGTATGAACGGCTGTGCAGCAGGCAGGTGGCTCTCCCTGTTTGAGGTGACCTTCCTCTTCATCAAATTCCTCTTGCAAAATTGGAAAACATTCAACAGCAAGGCATTAAAAAGGAAGCCCTCAACATTTCATGGACTTGGGGTCACAGGCACATCTGTGGAATGGCCCTGATCATAGAATCACAGAATGCTTTGGGTTGGAAGGGACCTTTAGAGGCCATCCAGTCCAACCCCCTGCAGTGAGCAGGGACATCTTTAACCAGATCAGGTTGCTCAGAGCCCCGTCCACCCTGACCTGGAATGTTTCCAGGGATGGGGCCTCCACCACCTCTCTGGGCAACCTGTGCCAGTGCTTCACCACCCTCAGGGTAAACAAATTCTTCCTTCTATCCAGCCTAAATCTCCCCTCTTTTAGTTTAAACCCATCACCCCTTGTCCTGTCACCACAGGCCTTGCTAAAAAGCCTGTCCCCATCTTTCCTAGAGGCCCCCTTGAAGCACTGCAAGGCCGCACTAAGGTCTCCCCGCAGCCTTCTCTTCTCCAGGCTGAACAGCCCTAACTCTCTCAGCCTGTCCTCGTAGCAGAGGTGCTCCAGCCCTTGGATCATTGTTGTGGCCTCCTCTGGACCCGTTCCAACAGCTCCATGTCCTCCTTGTGCTGAGGGCTCCAGAGCTGGACGCAGGGCTCCAGGTGAGGTCTCCCCAGAGCGGAGCAGAGGGGCAGAATCCCCTCCCTTGACCTGCTGGCCACGCTGCTGGGGATGCAGCCCAGGATACGGTTGACCTTCTGATGTACAGTAGTGAAAGATTTGGCCCTTATGGTGTAAAATTCATTCCTGTTTCAAGCCACAGCATCATTTGCCAGCACAGTGTAGATTTGGCAGCTGTTTTCCTAAAAAAAAACCCCTTAGCTCTGGCTTTCTGCAATCAGGTTCAAGCAGCTGTGCACAGCTCCTGGGGCCCAGGGGACGGAAAGCAATAACAGACCTTTTCAATAGCACAAATTGAAAAATGGCATTTCTTTCTCAGGACAAAGTTGAGCTGGGAGTACAGAGAATATCTGCTGAGATGTCATTGCCTGGTCAATAAAGAAAATAATTTTATTGGAATTAAAAGTTGACTTTGAAGACAGAATTCCAATGAGAATGTCAAAACCATACACTCCATGTCAGTCTTTAGCCAAACTCAAGTGTTTTCATGAAAAGCGTTGTTTATATGTTTTTCCTGTTGCATTTTAGGTTTTGGTGAAATGGCGTTCTCTAAGGAAGATTTCCAGTAAGAATTTTGGAGGAGTAAATCTATTTTTAGTTGTTTTACAAATGTAACCAAAACAGGAGGATTTGGATGTTTGCTAGAATACACATAAGGAGGCTGTTCTGAAAAAAAAATTCTGGTTTAGAGCAGAGAAAATTCAATACAGTGAATGAAATAACCCAAGACATGCTGGTAAGCCAGCTGGCACTTTAGATACCTTTACTGGGGCTTTCAACAGTGGGGAAACGAGATGAATAAGTGTGGACTGGGAGTTGGGAATTTGTATGCTGATGCTTTGGCATTTCCATTTTGCCACTCCTGGGTACATTTACAGATATTGCTCCAGCAGTCAGCAGTACCGACCGGCTCGTGCAAAGGTTGTGCATTAGACTGTTGCAACGTAAGGGAATTGCCTTTTCCCCGTTGACCACCTCTAAGGGGATCTGAATTTCGCAAACATGAGAAGGTGATACGGTGGATCAGTCCTCCTTTCCTTCCCAAATCACCCTTTCTGCTACCTGCACAGGGGAGCTGGCATTGGCCAAGGAATGCAGCTGCTTTCTTGCACTGGGGAAATGTCACTATTAAAAGTTTACAAGGATTTCCTCCTCCATTAGGCAATTTCGTGAAAGGAGAAAACTTCAACAGCTATAAATTATGAGGACTTCTGTTCTTGATCAGAAATTATTATAAAATTCTGAACAGAGTTACAGTGTGCTGAAGTTGGGACCATCTGTTCAGACCCAGGCCTGTCCCATCTGGTATTCTGTATCCAGACTGACCGTTGGGGAACACCAAGGGACAGTATAATTTCCTCACAATATTTTCCTAACCTTCAGCTAATTTCCTGGCCTCCGTCTGTGAACTTTCAGCTCCGGGATTTCCCAAGCTTGATGTGATTTATTTGGTTAGTAGTCCCTAATGCATCTCCCTTCCAAGCACTTGTCCAGCTTCCTGGCATCTCCAGGTGTCCTACCCACCTCCTTTGCTTTTTGTTGAACCCAGTCCTTACTGACTTTGGTTGGCATCCCCTTATTTTTGGAGTGGAAGAGTATTTTAAAGAAGTATCTCTACAGACTTGTCCACTCTGCCCTAAGCATCCACATGGGCCACTGGTGAAGATAGGATGCTACCCGAGACGGTCCTTTGGTGCGCCTTAACCTTGCACACCCATTTTGATGTCCTGCCTGAGGCAATTCCACTTAAATGCTGGAAGTATTCCTCCCTCCCCATTTTTACCAAGAAGCAGATGCCCTCCGTCCTTTCCCCACAGTCACTTTAGCAGAACCCAGGAGAAAAAGAAGTTGGCTTATTTTGCATGCTGAAGAAGAAACAGCCAAATGCTCCTTGTTTTTAAGATTGGGAAAAATGCCTACCTGGGACAAAGCCTTACCAGTGATTTGCACACTACAGCTCAGAAGCCTTTCATGCAGCCAGTGTGAATGCAACACGAGCAATTTATGTGCATCTCCTACCACTCAGCCAGATATTTTATTGCCAGCACCGTTGCTGGCAAATGACTCTTAAGGTCACACACTGCATTTTCATGATCTGCAAATCACTTTGTAAAGGCATTTTACTGCCCTTTAACCCCATAAAATTGCTAGATTCAGTGCAAGGCAGGCAGGCAGCCCTTTCCCATTAAGCAGATGCTTGAAGTTAAACAGCATTTGCATCCAGCAAAATGCAATGGAGGCATTAACTATATTTCCATGCTGACACTGTCAGCCCATTCCTCACAGAAACATAGGCATAATTAATATATCTATGTGATAATACTCTTGCAGTCTCAAAATCAAGGCTATATGGCAGTTATTGAGTTTCTCAAAACAAGTATAAAATTGTTGAGCATTCTTCACATGAATTAAGTTCCCCCTACATGATTTAGGTTTTCACATCAGCACCAACCGGCTGCCTGTTGCTGGACCAGGATCTCCGCCATCCTAGGCACCTTGCAAACCCACAACAAAACCGAAAGTTGGGTTCCAGGAGTAACATTTAGCAAAACCCATTTGTAATGTAACCCTTTTCATTGTAAAGCAGATCAAATGTGAGATAAAACCGCTTCGGAGGCCACGTCCCCCCTACGCAGACTGTACGGCATATGCAGAATGGACTGTCCATGTAATAAAATAGCCGTGAGGAAGATAAGAAGTCCCAAGAATACAGGAATTAGTTGCTGTCCCAAAAGCATGCAGAACTTATTTCTTTTATGGTTTTATTCTTCTAGCTACTAGAGTTCAGGATGTCCATATGAAAGTCTGATCCCACTGGCAATCTTACCAGCTACCATTCCTTGATTATTTCACGTAAGAAATAGGTCCGACTTGTTTTTTCAAGCTGTGGCTACTGCTTTGTTTTTAATGGCTGGTGATTATTTGGCAGGACTTGGCTTTTGAAGCAGGTTTCTGTGTTTGTGTGTTCATAAGGGACTGATGTTCAGGGTCTGGCTTGTGATTGCTCTCCGAAAGCCAAGTCTCCTCAATATGTGCCCAACGAGCTATAAACCATTAGCTGTAAAACTGTCCCAAGCTCACAGTTTGAAGGCATCCACAGTGCACATCTGTACGTGTCCTGATCCACCAAGGCAACCGTCTTGGCTCTGCCAACTACAACTGTGACCTGAGTAGTGATGATCGTCCCTATTTCTGTCATCTTGTGCCAACCTAAAAACTCCACTCCTTCTCTGTTTGCAACCTCTAGGTTAGGGTTTGTCTAGCTGGACTTGCTGACTGGTTCCTTCAAACCCTTAAGTCATGTGGTTGGCCTCTGGGGTCCCTACCTTCTTCCAGAGCCTTCCAGCCCAGCTGTGATGGTGTGAAATTTGGAATTACAATGCACACTCTGTCATTCCTCATTCTGCTTAGGGTACTATTAGCATGAAAGTTGAATTAAAACCCATGGAGAAATCATCAGAAACAAACTTGCTGATGCGCTTGGTAATTCCAAAGAGTTACAGCAGATGGGGCTGGTATAGTGCTGCTGGGAGCCCACGGCGCAGCTCTGCGGCTGGTCCACCTCCTCCCTCAGAGGGACCCACCACCAGCAATTTGGGAAGTTTTCCAAACACGACAGGCAGAGGGCCTTGAAGAATCCAGGCAAGTGGCTGCAATTACCAACCTGCGCTGGGTTTCCATTTCAAGGGTGGTCTTGCATGGAGCCAACCCTGGAGTCTCCAAACCCATGAAGAAAGCAATGAAATGATTTTGCTGGGTTTTAATAAATACTAGTAGGATTCTTTTTGTTATCTGTTTCCTGATGACAAAAAAGCCCAGGTGCTTCATGTTCTCAAGATTTTTTTGACACCTGGGAGTATCTTTTCTCCTTTCGGAAGGACACTACTCGTATCGCAGCATCTCTGCATCCTTGTGGCTGGCACCTAAGGACCAAAACCTAGTATCAAGATGCTTTGGATTGCATCACAAGCATTGCCAGCACGATTTTTTTTGTTTTCCATTATGCTTCCTCCTGCAATCCATTCCTTTCAGGAACTGGCTTTTCAAACACACCTCTGGAGCAGTCCACTTGTCTCTTAAGCAGTCATATCACAAACTCCCTCAAGATGCTATTGACTGAGCTGCAAACTAATCTGCCTCCAGACCCCCTCACTCTCCTCAGTAACCAGGACAACCCTCATGGATAAGCAAAGGGAGTGTAAAAAGGGCAGCGCTGCTCAGATCCAGCATGGCAGTGAAGGAAAAGCAGCATTACTTTCAATATTTTCAAAGATGAGACACGAGATTTTAAATTATAGGGCTTGTCTAGACATATCAGTGACACTTTGGCTAATGCAGACCCTTAGCACAGACACATTTCTGCTGGGAAAACTGCATTTACACGAGTATAGATTACTCCTATATGGGAAAAGAATACATTTTTACTAGGATTAAGCACTTCTTTGCATTATGTCTACATTTCTGTTTATGCAGGAATAGCTGTGCAGATTACAGCGGTCCCACATCTATTTGGTACACGGGAACTAATTGCAGACTAGATCTCAGTGAGGTTACGAAAAGGCAGGGAGGAGGGAAGGAGGAGCCTGAAGTACAGAAATGAAGGAGAAAGGATCTTCCCAGAGCACAAAAGATGAAGCTGCTTCCCCCAGCTGAAACACTGAAAGAGAATCTGACAGATTGCATATGAAAAGTAAAAGAGATTTTTATCGCAGATGGTGGAAAACTCCTGTTTTGTTTCCCCAGGAATAAAATCAGGTAAAACAATTGAATTCATGTTGTTGCTTTTAGGCTTCTTTGAACAGCGTTTCTGAGCCAGGATGAAAGACATCCCTTCTAATTTACATTTCTGTGTATGTTCTCTTTTTTTTTTATTTATTTTTCCCCTTCATCAGTACTGCGTGCTGGAATTCAAACTGTGTCCTTTTTGTGAATCATTGTGATCTAGAAAAGGCTGTATGCCTCAGGGGCAGGAAAAACGTTGGGTGGAAATACCTGATTACCTCCATCTGTTGCATAGTTCTGTAGCTCTCGTGCTCATCAGTCGGGACTCTTATTTCATTAATCAAATCAAACAGCTCTCTGCCTTCACCCAGGGAATAAAGCTCATCCGTGAGCATCTTGGTGATGCCACAGCAGATACCTGCATAAGCATCATCTCCGCTCCCCGGGCCGTGCTGCCAGCTGCATGTTCCTGCTGCTCTCCATGCTCCTTCGCGGGGGCTTTGCTGATTGCCTGATGAGCCAGTTCAGGGACTACACCAGCAAAACACTTCGCAAAAACACGTGAAAACGTTGCTGCTGGGTTAACTCCCTGAGCCCGTTCACTGTGGGATCAAATCAAAGAAAGGGATGGGAGCACGCAGCTTAGCTGTATTGTCCGGCCATAGGGACCTGCTGGAACCAGTATCCCTCCCAAATTGTGCTCAGAGAAGGAGATGGCATTCCCATAATCCCATCTTCCTAAAGCTTGACATACAGAACAGTATGCATTTAAAGGAAAATATCCAAAATCTTTGCTTCTGGGTGGCTAAGTGCAAGCAGTTTCCATCACGCCTCCTATTGCAAACTGGGGAGCTCTTAGCCGCACCCTCAGTTGTCTGGGGGACCGTTGTTGGCAGATTTAGAGTGGATCTGAGAGCTCCCAGTGTGGTACCAATGCAAGCTCTCTAATCCTAGGACCTGAAGGAATATGTCTTGGTCTAACAGTACTAAAGCGCTCCCCCTCTGATTCCTCCTGGTTTTATTTTTCCCCTCTCCAGTTTTCCAGATTTGTACATCTTATGATCGCTCTGTCGTCTTCCTTTGGACTTCTTCCATTTGCATTTAGGACAGGACCCAGCCATGGGGTTAAAAAGGCTCAGTCTTCATTTCCTGTTCCACTTCTGCTTCTTAGCAGATTTTTCAATCACATCCCAAGCGGTGGCCATCAGCTTTTTATGTGAGACCTGATACGCAGAGCTCTGGCACGGCGTTTTGGGTGGGTGACGCCTGGGGCCAGCCTAATCTGCTTGTAACGTCAACGGATTGCCGGATTCTCCACTTTGCCCACGGCGGTAATGCCGTAGGAGTCACAGATTAAATCTTCTATCTCCGTGTTTGTCCGCATGCTTAAAACCCAATCCTGAGCCAAGAGGTCCCAAACAGTCAACAACAAGCTCCTTGCCAAAAGCCAGGGATGAGGTCAGACATCACTGGGAGCTCAGCCTCGTTGCACCACCTCGTTGCGACCCTGTAAACCTGATTAAATCCATCATTTTTGCTCCCGGAGTCTTTGGCTATCCCTCAGCACTAAATGGGAAAATGTTGGGATGGGTGCCACATTGGTGGGTTGTTTTTTCCCTCCTGTCAGTATCGAAGTTACAGGATGAGCGAGCGGTGCGTTGGTTATTGAATTATTTAATGATTCCTCTTGCATCTCTGCCTTTGCTTCAGAAAGCCTTTGTGCGTAGCACATTACCTTGGCTGACAGCTGGTGCCTCGTGTGCTATGAGAAATTGGGAAGAGAATCTTATTTATTTATGAAACAAGAAAATTATTAGGGTTACCGACTACCAGCATGCGTGTTTCTTGCACTACGGTTTGTTGTTAAGTAGAAATTCAAGCTTTTTCTATGTTTCCCACCTTTTCTTGATGCCGGTGGCAACTGCGCAGCTAAGAATGAGTGCAAAGAGTAGAGATGAGCAGTCCTAATTCTCCCCTGGGTTGCACAGCTGTGGATCCAGGAGAAGCTCCGTTAAACTGAGCAGGGCACAGCCATGTAATCGAGAGCAGAATTCAATCAGATAGGTGATATCTAGAGGTGATACATGTTTTTAGTAGAGCACAGACATTATACCACCCAAGGGATTCAGGTAGCTGTTGGAAGTCTGCACTGGCATAATATGCTGCGATGCACCAATGCATTTAGATTTCAGTCTGCTCTGCAAATGACATTGAAATTTGGAAATTTGGAGCTGGGGGAATGCTCTGTGTTTGCACTTGTGTCTGTGTGCACTAAGGATTTTCTGCTTCAGAGAGGAGCAGGAAGGAAGTAAAGGACTCGGCTTGGATCTACCTCTCCGGTGACCTGGGTATGTGATTGTGCCTGTTTCAAAAAAAAACAACAAAAGCTGCATACGCAGGTTGTTTTACATCAGTTGTCAGAAGTATGGGGCAACCCCTGGTATCAATACAGGCTGGGGGATGAGGGGATTGAGAGCAGCCCTGCGGAGAAGGACTTGGGGGTACTGGGGGATGAAAAGCTGGACATGAGCCAGCAGTGTGCGCTTGCAGCCCAGAAGGCCAACCCTATCCTGGGCTGCATCCCCAGCAGCGTGGCCAGCAGGTCGAGGGAGGGGATTCTGCCCCTCTGCTCCGCTCTGCTGAGACCTCACCTGGAGCCCTGCGTCCAGCTCTGGGGTCCTCAGCACAAGAAGGACATGGAGCTGTTGGAGCGGGTCCAGAGGAGGCCACAAAAATGCTCCGAGGGCTGGAGCCCCTCTGCTCCGAGGCCAGGCTGAGAGAGTTGGGGCTGTTCAGCCTGGAGAAGAGAAGGCTGCGGGGAGACCTTAGTGCGGCCTTGCAGTGCTTCAAGGGGGCCTCGAGGAAAGATGGGGACAGGCTTTTTAGCAAGGCCTGTGGTGACAGGACAAGGGGTGATGG
>VYZW01033039.1:120673-251639 GCA_013401315.1 Balaeniceps rex | reverse complement strand
TAGGATAGGATAGGATAGGATAGGATAGGATAGGATAGGATAGGATAGGATAGGATATGATAGGATAGGATATTTCGGTTGGAAAGTACCTACAATGATCATCTACCAAAGATCTGGATGTCTTGCTCAGAGGTGGACATGTGCACTGGGTTAGTTGAGTCCCACCTGACCTGAATAACTCAGCTTTTCAGTGATAGCTGCAAAACAACCAGCTCAAGAACACCTCCTTAGCCCTGGCAGTGTATGGTGCATTTTCTTTGGGTCTGAAAAACAGGCTGGGGCAAAGAAACCCAAAGAAACCCAAAGAAACCCACCTAATTCATTAAATTAGGTGGTTCACCTGCTGTGAGGGTGGTTCCTGCAGGTGGTATTTCCCCTTTTTCTCCAGCAGTGAGGTCCGCACCACCATAGTAGCACTTAACGGGAGCTCAGGTCTCAGCAGCAGCATAAACCTCTTGCCTGGGTCATTCCAGTTCCTTAGGGGTCGCATTTGCCCCTTACTATGTGTGTGCACAGTGCGTCACAGCAGGACCTTGAGCTCAGCTGTGCCTGCTGCCGCAGAGCTCTAGTAAATCATCAGATCGGGGCCCAGCATGGCTCTTCGGGCTCATACTTCTATCTCTGCAGTGAAGAGTCTAATGTTACCCCGGGGAGCTGTAATCTAAACCGGATGGCACTGCTGACGGGCTGCCAGCCAGCTGAAGGTTTGTTTTCCTCCACCGTGTCCCTCCCCTTATTGTCCTAAGCGTGTTTATTTGTTTCCCACGTAAGGCATAGCACGTTCCCTTAGAAAAAAACATGCTGATAGGAGGCTTCGTGCTGTTGCTCTGCCCCTTGATGCATACAGAAGGGAGGCTGATTTCCAAGCTGGGTCATCCCTTCGGAGGGATGGGATTTCCCGTTTCCAGGAGGCAGCATTCTCGGGCCATTCAGGCAGCCCTGCAAACGCCGAGTGCCTCTGGCTAACACACGTGACTCCGTCTAACGAGTCCCTGGAAAATCTCCGGCAAGCAGAGGAGCAATGCAAAAAATATGCACTGGAAATGTGCGAAATTATAGACCTCCAGCAGCCCCAGTGTCAGGGAAAAAATAAGCACCCTCATGTAATAGGGCTGCAGAGACTGGATTCAGCCCTCTGGGCTCCAATCTCTACTTTGCTCCAAGGATCACCTAGGGCAAATCATTCCACTCCTCTGCTCCTCCGTTTACTCTTTGGCAGCACACAGAGATACACAGCCTCAGAAATATGGTGTAGGGTGTAGCTGAGCAATGATCGTAATGTCTGCTCCAGTGCAAAGTGAGATAAATACGTTGGCGGCTCTTTCTCAGATCTGCTGCTCCCACACTGCTCCAGTTACAGTGGCACGGCGGTGAGGAAAGGTGTGCTGATGAGCAAAGAGCATCTGTAGGACCCAGCTCAAACCCAAAGAGCCCATCCTATGGGTCTCTTTATATACATTTATTCAGTCCTTCCTTCCACGTGCATCCTCTCATTGATTATTAGCTTTGATTGGACATCTATCTTGTACTTTCTATGGGAGCAAAAATGCAGTCATTTACAGTATTCATAGAATCACAGAATGCTTTGGGTTGGAAGGGACCTTTAGAGGTCATCTAGTCCAACCCCCCTGCAGGGAGCAGGGACATCTTTAACCAGATCAGGTTGCTCAGAGCCCCGTCCAACCTGACCTGGAATGTTTCCAGGGATGGGGCCTCCACCACCTCTCTGGGCAACCCCTTCCAGTGCTTCACCACCCTCAGTGTAAAACATTTCTTCCTTCTATCCAGCCTAAATCTGCCCTCCTTTAGTTTAAACCCATCACCCCTTGTCCTGTCACCACAGGCCTTGCTAAAAAGCCTGTCCCCATCTTTCCTCGAGGCCCCCTTGAAGCACTGCAAGGCCGCACTAAGGTCTCCCCGCAGCCTTCTCTTCTCCAGGCTGAACAGCCCCAACTCTCTCAGCCTGGCCTCGTAGCAGAGGTGCTCCAGCCCTTGGATCATTGTTGTGGCCTCCTCTGGACCCGCTCCAACAGCTCCATGTCCTTCTTGTGCTGAGGGCTCCAGAGCTGAATTCCTGTAATGAACGTGCGTTCAGGTCACGCTGGAGGTAGACATCTCCCATGAGATTGCTACCTTCAATCTACGTCTCCTTCTCCCTGCATTACTATTGCATCTCATGTACATTTTTGCCTGCTCCTCTGGCAGACATTCATCTCATTAATCTCTCACCTGGCTTCTTATCCATGAGACCTGACCTCTTCCTTGCATCACCTGCACATCTACAAGATTTAGACACCTTATTGTTTCAGGGCTTTGTAATATAACTTAAGCCTACCAAGTTATCTGTCCTTTGGGCAAAGATTGCCTCACTGTTGTCACTGCTGTTCACTGATGAGCAGAAGCAGCTGGGTATGAGTTTGATGTACCCATCATCTACTGTTGTCCTTGATGACTGTGTCCCACCAAGGGGACCTATAAAGCCTTCCTTCATCTAGAAAGCTTTCCACAAAGAATATGTCCTCTTCGTCATGGACAAATGGATTCAAAACCCTGTGGAATCAAGACATCAGTAGAGTTTTGCATTAAAATAGTGATAAATGAGAATAGCATGGAAAGCTTAGGAGCTGCACCATTATCTAGTCATGCATTGCTCTGGTTTGTACAAAAGATGCCGAGTTAGATTCAAAATTTCCATGGAAGAGACTGAGGCCCAGCTAGAGTGGTCTTAAATTCTCTAAATGAGCAGAATAGCCTGTCCTAGCTGAAAATGAGAAACCTCAAGGGTATCTAAGATAGGACAGGAAAAAGCAAACCTGGGGTGTCTGTAAAATATCTTGTGCTCTTCTGGTTGGGCCAGCAGTCCTGATTAGTCCTTACAAGAACCCTACATAGAAGGAAAGACTGCAGAAGTGGGTCTGTAGAGCAGCCAGGTGTAGAGTCAGTGCGACCTCATTATCTCCGTGGTCCTCAGGTTCAGCACATCTTCATCCACAGCCCAGGCATTCCTCTCTGCTATAGGCACAGAGGCTGTGTTGCTCTGAACGCCTTCCACTCAATTATTTAAAATTCAGTTGCTATGGATCTGCTCAAGGCGATCAGTTTAAAGAAAATGCAGATGGCCTCTGGTTTTGAGTTCCCACTGCGCTTTGGTTAATTTGGTATGTAAAGGTATTAGGTTAATTAAATGCCATGTGTTGCATGGGGACTGACTGCATTTGTGGATTAATAAGCACCTGAGTGTGTTCTGCGCTGAAAGTCCTCAAGCTGGCAGACGGTTATTTTGCTAAGAAAGGAAGGTAACGGAGAGAAGTCACGGGGAAATGAAGAGGTTTCCTGTTAATCCTGCAGTCGTTTTTCCAGAATGAGTGGTTGCAGTGTCCTTCAGCTCTCCGACCAAGTATCACCCCTTCCTGGAGAGACTGGAAGAATTTAAGTGAAGAGAAGCAAAGTTATTCAGCTTGCTTTGAGACTCCTGCAGCACCAGTTCGATGGAGCAAGCGTGCTAGCTGGCCAGCAGAGGACCATGGCTGGTGCGTGGAAATTTTTCTGCTAGGAGAAGATCTTTACCAAAAGCCATATTGTGAATCAGGTCAGCGGGTGTCCCGCAAGCAGCTGGCATGGTCACGCTGGAGGTCTAAAGCCAACCAGCCACAGCTGTCTGGCATTCATGGTGGAATACACGTAGAAAGCAGAGAGAGGGACAAATACCACTGCAAGACTTTGGAGATGTTGAAGAGGAAGAAAGTCATTTTCATGCAGCCATGCCCTGAGGTGGTGGAAGATCAGGAGAGAGACCAGGGCAAATGGACACTACTCCGCAACGTCAACCAGGCCCTGAAGTCCACGACCATTTTAGCGGTAAGATAGGGGGTCCCAAGCTCTGAGCATGGCTGGGAGCTTTCAGGCTACTTTGAAATTGGTCTCACTGTTTGATGGGATCTTCATACTGCTTGTGCCAGCTTCTCTCACCTTCCTCCTGAGTCTTTGTTCACCCCAAGCACCGTAGCTCCCCTGTGGTGCAACCTTTGCATTTGGAAGCTCCTCCTAAAGATCCTCTTCATGAGTTGTGTCAATCTGTGTGTGCACCCGTTGTGATGATTCCTCCTCTTGCACCGCTGTGTTTTTTGTCATTGCCCATAGCTTGTGAGGTCCTGAGGGTCTGCCCCAGAGCATTTAGAAGGACGCGAGCACCCATCAGCTGCGTTCAGGAGGAAGAGCTGGACCATGTTGATATTGTAAAGTGACTGGTGGTATTCTCGCTCTCCAGTACTCTGTCGTGTGTGTTGGAAAATAAACTGCATCAGTCTAGGCATGAGGCAGGTTATGCAACTTATAAGGCAGTCTGCCCAAGCTGGTAAATGCATGAATCACCCCAATTTGCCCTGAAATCCCCAATATATCTGCTGCTTTTTGGTCTGATCTGAAGATGATTGCATCAGCGGAAGGAGTGTAACTGACTTCCATGGGTTTTATATCAAATTGATTAAAGCCAGGGGAGGGAGGAAATAGGTCGGCACTCTTAATAAGTGATGTTATTTTTTAACCCCCCAGACCTTCCTGAGCTTACCAGCTTAGCCCATCCCATAAGACTTGCTTTTCTCACCAGGATTAAGAACTGCGCTTTAATGTGTTTAGAAAGAGCATTTTGGGGGGACGAGCACTCTGTGCATTAGGCAGGCAAAGCGCAGGAGCTGTCTTAGTGGTAGTAGAGTATCAATTTACCTTGGGGAGAGCAGACTGCCTTTTTATCTCAGCTGTGTGGTAACAGAACATACGAAGCAGGTTGCTTTTACAGCTATTCAAAATTAGAGATTTAAAAAAAAAGAACAGCATCACAATTCTTGTTTTCTTGATCGAAAGCAATTTTTACGCAGCTGCTGAGGTGTCAGAAGGGCTTTCTGCTGAGCAGGGACTGAGCAACCTGGCTCTTCTCTTGCTGACACCTTGATCAAGTTACCCACCCTGTGCACGAATTTGCCCAGCTATGCAGCGAGGATAACAGTGCTGAACACCCTGAAATGCTTTGAGAGTCTTGGATCAAAGGAGCTAAGAAATAAATATTAATAGAAGTGGATTTATAATGTATCTGTGCATGACTTACTGCATTCATTAGTTGTTTTTTTCCTTTTTAACTGAGTTCTGAGATGCGAGGGTAAGGCAGTTAATGGGAAAAAAATCTGAATATTATATTTTTATGAGCTGGGTAAAGATACTTATAATGGTGCTGTAGCACAACCCTCTGAGGAAAAGAAATCCCAAACCGAGGGCTGGATCCTCAGCTCCACGTAAGCAGGGTGACTTTGTTGATATCCCAGGTGAAGCCTAGCAAGCAGCTGCCAAGGGTGGAGTCTACCACAAAATGACTGGGGACTCCTCGTGTGTAGTGTTCCTCCACCCGTGGGTCCCTGGGTATAGCCTTACATCCCTGTGGCACCCACAGGTTAGTATCTCTCAGAAGTCCTGGTGAGCAATGACTTGGACGGTGAACGTTTCACCACGTTTTGTATTGCTGGATGTCTCCACTTCCCACTGCCCAGAGTGGAGCTGAAGTTTGTTCATCAGCCCATTGGGTCAAACCAAATCTATAAATACTCTCTCCACAGAAATGGTCGATAGTGGATGCTCAGGAAAGGGATTACATCAGAGCACGTGCAAAGTGATCCCTTCTATTTTCCACTTCCCCTTCTCCCAACAGTTTGTCAGGACTTCAGAAGGCAAATATTGCATTTGCGCTGTGCTTAATAGGTACAAGTGGAGCTGGCCCCCAGGAATGTGGCATTAGGTGGGGCTACAGGTTGACAATATTAAACTCAGAGGCATGAAAAAGCACATTTGCTTGCTTGATGCAAACATGCCTGACAATAATTTAACGAGGTGGCTCCCAGTTTTAGAATCATAGAATCATAGAATGCTTTGGGTTGGAAGGGACCTTTAGAGGTCATCTAGTCCAACCCCCCTGCAGTGAGCAGGGACATCTTCAACCAGATCAACTAGATTTTAGCACCTCTTCACATTGAGATTAGGGGTGGAAATAATTCTGCCCTGTTTCAAAGAGCGTGGGTCGCGCTTGGGAGTTTAGTTTTGGGTTATTTGGGGGTTTGCTTTTGTATTGAGGAAAACAGCTTCTTTAAAAGCCTTTTTGCATTCGAGTAATTTAATATCCACAGAGCTGATGAGCAGATAGTCCCTGCCCCCAGCAGGACTGACAAGAGGTCTACAGGATCACCACTGACATGGAGTGAGTGGATAGGGGTCAACTGCTTGCTGTGTCTTCCAAAACGAAAACAAAGAGGTCTCAAATGAAAGAGGTGACACATTTGAAACATGCGAGAGGACACAGCTTTTCACGCTATGTGTAGCTAAACTCTTCCTCTGAGATTATGGGTGCTAAAACTTTGCACAGCTTCAGGAAGCAACTGGACATGCTCACAGTAGATAAAATCCTCTGAGAAGTATTAAATGCAAAGAGCCCAACTACAAATCGCTGTAGCTGGGACACGTCCTGAAGAATTATATATATCTACCTCTCTGGTATGTTCTTAACCTTTCTTTAGTCATTTCACTCGTCTCCGAGATAGGGGAATGTATATTTGATAGTGGTTGTCTGCAAGGAAAAAATGTGCTATAAGCCTCCAGACAAGGCTTTCCAGAGCTCAAAACCACCTCCTAAGCGTGATTTTCTAGGCTTGTACATTGCACAGAGGGAAACCTCTACCTCGGCGGGTTTTTCTGCCTGTATCACTGCTCTGTAGCCTGCTTGCTGGATGCAATCTGTGACCAGCAACCACTCACGAACTCATGAAACGAAGAGATAGTGCCGCGGGTGTATGTTGTGTGGAGCATGCCCTGCTGCAGGGTGTTTCCTGAGCATCTGTGAAAAAGGGATGGTTTGTGGTTTACAAAGGGAGTAATTTGAGTTGTACCAATGATTTGGGTCCAAAACATCAGCTTCCTGTATCCTAAGGGATGCTGAACCTTCTGCGGCCCTGGGTGTAACTGTCCTCTCTTTGGTTCCAGGGGGATTATGTGTGGATGGACCTCAAAACCGGACGGGAATTCGACGTCCCCATTGGAGCGGTGGTTAAACTGTGTGACTCTGGACAGATCCAGGTTGTGGATGATGAAGGCAATGTACGTACAAAAGGTTGTGATGACCCTTCTTCAGCAATATGGGCCTGGCTAGGCCAGGGGTATAGGGTCGTGATGACCGACTTTGTCACAGGCTTCTCATATGTCCTCGGGAATCAACTGTGCCGTAGTTTTCTATTTGTAAGGACAAGATAATGTTGTGTCCCTACTTTTTTGGCAGTACTGGGAGTGAAAAGTTGGGAAGCTTCCTGAGTACAATGACAACAGAGGCCTTAAAAACACATTTACATAGTGCTTTGAACAAACCCACCTCGACCTGCTGTTCCTCTGCTGTTATCCAGTCCTTCCTGACCTCCTACCAATACAGGATGTGCCCAAACACTGGTTCGCCTTCAATTTCCCACCTCTACTTCTGTGCAGTGGTGGCTGTTTTAGAGGAACATCTATATCACAAGCAGAGGGTGACCAGAGGAGGTTCTCTGTCCTTTATAATTTTTTTTCCAGCCTGAGATAATTGTTAATGCTCTCATTCCCTTCAAGGATGGCAGAAAGAGATTTGGTTCAGCAGGGTCCTTGTGTCCAATTTGTCGTGGCTTTTGAAGCCCTTTAGAAGTGATCCCTCTAAATGGCACTCTGCCAACAAAAGTGTAATTTTTGCCACCCCTGTGCATCTCTCTCCTCTTCTAAATCATCTTTTCTCTGCTTAACAGTATTTTGTGGCAGAGGGTTAACCAGTGGTGTGAAAATGTAGTTGTGTGAAGGGAAGAACAAACCTGTTTTGTTAAAAAAGCCCCTGATGTGCTGGATGTCCATGTTGTCCTGGATGATGCTTCTGCCAGGATGGCTTCTGTCTCATGTCTCTTGCTGCTCCAGTAAACCAAAAGACATTTCCCTTCGTCTGCTAGGAATTTTTCAAATTAGTCACTTCCATGTACCAGGAACAGAATCATAGAATCACAGAATGCTTTGGGTTGGAAGGGACCTTTAGAGGCCATCCAGTCCAACCCCCTGCAGTGAGCAGGGACATCTTTAACCAGATCAGGTTGCTCACAGCCCCGTCCACCCTCACCTGCAATGTTTCCAGGGATGGGGCCTCCACCACCTCTCTGGGCAACCTGTGCCAGTGCTTCACCACCCTCAGTGTAAAACATTTCTTCCTTCTATCCAGCCTAAATCTGCCCTCCTTTAGTTTAAACCCATCACCCCTTGTCCTGTCACCACAGGCCTTGCTAAAAAGCCTGTCCCCATCTTTCCTAGAGGCCCCCTTGAAGCACTGCAAGGCCGCACTAAGGTCTCCCCGGGGCCTTCTCTTCTCCAGGCTGAACAGCCCCAACTCTCTCAGCCTGGCCTCGGAGCAGAGGGGCTCCAGCCCTCGGAGCATTTTTGTGGCCTGGAAGCTGTGGCCTCTGTGCTAATGCTCTCCCGTGTATGTTCTTCCATCCCAGTGGTATCTAATTTCATTTCTTTTTCTCTGCCCTTGCTTTCTTCCCAGGAGCACTGGATTTCCCCGCAGAATGCCAGCCACATCAAACCCATGCACCCCACCTCCATCCATGGAGTGGAGGACATGATCCGCCTGGGGGACCTGAACGAGGCGGGAATCCTCAGGAACCTGCTGATCCGCTATCGGGAGCACCTCATCTATGTGAGTGTCCTCCCCACCTCCACCTCTTGCTCTGCACTGCATGCCCGGCTCTCCTTAGCCCTAGGGAACCCACATGTGGGAAACCCTGATTGAACTGAGCACCGCAAAGGCCACCTCCCCAGCAGGACAAGAGTCAGCGTTCAAGTCTCTTTGCTGGTTCTATCGGTGCGCTATATGTTATATGTGTAGTCTGGTGCAAATTTTTGGGGCAGAAGTGAGGAGCGTGCGTGTTTGCCACTAGCTACGTGCTCAAACAGCCTATGCAAATATGGAAAATTTGGTACTGCTCTCAAATCCTACAGTTTTCAGATACTCAGGTAAGGGCCTGCTGTGCCTTTGAAGGCCTTTTCAAAGCCACCTGGGAATCTGATTTTTAAAAGGCTCTAGAGACAACTAGATTTTCAGGCCAGAGGGAATTGCAGCACAGGCTGGCTTCCCAGACAGCATAAGCTAGTAGACCATATCCAGGATTCTATCTATCAAGTCTGCTTGTTCTGCTTGATGTCCAGTGCCTTTTGAAAGGATGGTTTTGGATTAGAGCTGGGCAGTGATGGAGAGCACACCACTCTTCCATAGCCTGTTCATACAGTTGACAGCCCGCTGCCCCCAACTCTGGAAGATATCCATCTCTTCTTTCAGAGGTGGATTTCAATCCTAGAGGAAGGGGATATGGCTACTGAAAAGGCACCCCTAATTGCCCAAATCTTAGAGGAGAATAGAGACCCGCAAATTCACCTCTCATCAAGACACCTTATTTTTTGTGCGTGATGTCTAGGTCCCCTGTATTGTCAGTTTAGAGAAAAAGGCATGACCAGAAAATGATTTACACATTAGATGAACTGAGTTACTCCCTGGAGCTCTCTTCAGGGAGCCACAGCCATTTATAATGATAAACTAGCAAAAGTTAGCAGGCCAAATTCACACTTGAGGTGGTGTCTCCACGTGCGCTAGGCACCCATGGCAGTCACCAGAGATACCAATAGAGCCAAGACTGCCTTTCAGCTGTGCAAGCGTAGGTGCCTGTTGGATGAGGTGATTGCTTTAGAGCTGGAGCTTGGGTATTGTAGAAAAGTTTATGTTGGAAGGAAAGTTCAGGTTGGAGGTCTACAGTCCAACCTCCCCCAGCTCAGAGCACGTCCGTCTTCAAGGTTAGATGTAATGCTCATGTGGACAACTAAATTCAAGCAACCTGAATGCCACCCAGGAAGTACAGATAGCCAATCATTTGTAGCTGAGTGGCTCATTCAGGGAACATGTATTTATCCATTGAGCATTGCCCCTTCTTTTTCTCCTGCTTGTGGGCACCCTGCCAGTGGTACCAAGTGGATTCCCACAGCTCTCTCTTGCTCTCTGAGAAAGTTGGGATCATGTTGGATATTTTTTCCGTGGTGTCCATGTCTCTCTTGGGGTCCCTATGCCATTGGCCAAGCGCCTGTTGCCTCACTAAGTGAACAGAGGTCCTCAGATAATATTTCATGTGTGCGATATCGGATTGCCTGTGAATACACCCAGTTCCTTCACGAAAGCTCTGCCTCTGAGCTCCATCACCAAGCTATTCACAGGCATCCAGGGAGATTATAAACACAAACGAGCCCGGGACAGTGTTGTTTGGCAGCATCAAACTAATAAGGACTAATGCAAAAGGCAGCCTTTAACGTGGAGGTGCACGTAGGCAGTGATTTGGGCTGAAATGCCTCAGTAACCATGTGGTTTCTCTACAAGTTCTTCAGGTCTGATGGTGACAGAGCCATGTGTCCTACAGAGCTACTGCATAAGGGATGGCCACATCCCACAACGGGATTTGCATCACAGAAGTTCCAGGTTACTGTGCCTTGATTGCTCCACACCACTAATAGCTTTGGAGGGCCAGCCCACGATCCTGGGCACAACACAGCAATTAGCGCAATCTCAAAATCAGAATGACATAGAGCACATAGCTTGATAGAGGGGCACATAAACCACCTCTGTCTACACATGTGTTGTTGGAGGCTGAGGAACCCAACTTTAGATCTCATCTTTTAAGAGTGGTGGCACTAGGAGGGGTAGATTTGTGTCGAATGCGGTAAATATTGGTGGCGGTTTTGCAAAGCCAAGGTATCGTATGGATGCCATATGGGTAGGGGATACCCAGTCCCCTGAGATGTTTTTTTCTGGAATATAATTTACATTATTTTAAAGACGGTGAAGCTCAGTGTGACTTTAGCTTCACTGCTTGAAAAGATTTCTGAGCCTGCTAAGTAAAGTGTGTCTTTTCCCATGGGGCTTCAGTCCCTCTTGTTTCCTCGTCTCCTTAGCTTTGTGGAGGGTGTAATTCTGTTCTAATAAAATGTAATTTTCCTTTTTCTCTTCCCTGACATTTTACTCATAAGACAAACTGCGGCGGGAGGGTAAGTATGACTCTTGGAGCTGTCATTTGCAATCGCTGTCATGCCTTCCACTGGATCACTTGTTTCTGTTCACCATTGTGGCATTCTCATTTACTTTGCACCACCATTGCTACTGCTTCACATATCCACTGAGAGCACCATCCCCTTTGCTGCAGAGCTTGACGCTCATGGTGAATTTGTGACACCTTCCTAGAGCTGGAAAGTCCCCAACCTGTGAATGGGGTTAAAGCTGTAAGTGCTTCTCAGTGAAGACCTCAACTTGAAGGAAAGAAACTTCTGCAGCAAAATGAGAAAAACTTCAACAAGGGCTTGTTGTCCATGGTTTGGCTTTCATGCACTAAGAGAAACTATGCTGAATAGCAAAAGTTTGTACTCATGAGTAAGGATAAATCTCTTTATCTGGAGATGAAACCAATGCCTGCTGCTGCTCTCTAAGGATTGCCAAAATGCAGTCGTGTTTGGTAGAGCTTTAACCCCATAAAAATCCAGAGGAAGTCAGCCATGGTGTTCTGGATAGCAAGGGAAGCAGGCTCAGAAAGGATTTGTTTGGGGCTAATTAAAATGTAGGTCATGCAGGCAGCAATGAATTTGCTCTGAGTTGCAGTTCCTGTGGTCAGCTACGGCAGAGCCTCTGCCTATCAGTAAAGCTTTATTTTCCCAAGATGGGAGGGCTTTGCCCTCACCCAGCAATAGAAACCAGAGAGCTAATATTTCGTTGGAGGTGCCCTTTGGTCCCTCATCAGCAAAATGGACAAAGTTTTGCATGCCGTCAACTGTGAGAACTGGGCAAATTGTATTTATCAACTAGGAATGGCCTACAAAAACAAGCAATGGTACAAGAGTTCGTGCTGACAAAGTGTTTTGTGGATCACAAGGGAAGGGTCAGTGAGAGCATCCAGAAAGCATTCCTGCAACTAATGGTTAACTCCTTTAAAAGTCTCTCTGGCTGCGTTTGGGGCAGGGCAGACCAACGTGGTTGAAACACAGGGATTTCAGACCTCTGCAGAGGGTCAGTCTTTTTGAAAAAAGGCTCAAGGGAGATTAGAAAAGTCCCTAAAATTAACCTGGTAATAAATTATGAAGAGGAAACCAGTCTTCCAAGTATGTCACCCAGGACCGGAAGGAGACTTGGGGGTCACTGAGGATCTTGGAGACATAATACCATTCAGAAATTGAGCTCACTCCTTCTCTGAGCAGTAAGCTTACCTGCTCTGTCCCTGTGGAAGGCTATTCTGGGAGTTCTCTGCTCCCCTATTTCAATGCCTTCCTCTAACATTCAGTCTATAAGATTTCACAGCCGATTTCTACCCTTTGGATTTGTGACAACTTTGTTTTTGAGCTTAAAGAGCTTTTTTGCTTTACTGGCACATACCCCCCTATTACAGGGAGGACTATTGTACCCTTTCTCAGTTACCACTGTAAATTCAAACCTCACCTGGGACTGAACAGAAAGTTGCTCTCTGGTGTTGGCCATGAGGCTAGAAAATGATAAGTCCCTAAGGGCTTTCAGCATAGGACACAATTGCCACCTACTGGCTGCCTTTCAGCAAGCCTGAGCTGGTGGGAAGAGTTGCGTAGATGGTGGCAAACAAATTATCATCTCACTGCACTCAAGCCTTTTCCATCATGACTGAGGGAAACTGGGCTTGATGGGAGAAACTCAGCCTGGGGCTGCCAGCTTCTGTCTCCAGGTCTCCCTCTCCTCTCCTCTCCCCAGCAGTGGTAGTTATTTTGCTGCCTTCAGAAAGGAGGAACAGCTCAGACTTGTTCTGTTCATCAGCCGGTTTGCAATATGCACAAAAAGAGGAGCAGCCAGCAGAGAGGTTGAGAAATTTTCTTCTCATTTCACAATCATCCTTGCCTGTGCCACTTTGCTGCTTTGTGCCGAAGGCTTACTGTTGGGTTTAGGCCACACAGATAAAAAACCATAAGGATTGGTTTTTGTTGAAATTACTTTTTTTTCCCCTGAAAAGAATATATGCAGCAGCAGGGGCACTTTCACAGCTAGTCCCACCAGGAAAGAAAGGTGAGATTAATCTTTTAACTTTAGTTTCCAAAAGTTAACCTAAAGTAGGTGACTCGGGTCCTTTGAAGTCATGGAGTGAAGCTAGTCTTCATCTCATGCTCTTTGGTTAGCCCAAGATGAAGCCCTGTTGACTCGCTTTCTCTAGACATGAACTTTTAGACAGCTGAAGTTGGGGAAGGAGTTCCTTATTCTCTGCCTTGAGCTTGGGATGTGGCCAAACCTCCTAACCTCAGAGCTGCATCTGAGCGAGACGGCAAAGGTCATGAGTCCTTTGGTGAGAGGCTTGAGAGAAATGGCTTCCGGAAGGGCAGAAATGAAAGAGCAAGACACCACAAAGGGATTTGCTGCCCAAGGCCCAGGACAGCTTTGCTCGTTCTCGTGCCACAGAGAGCATGGGATGGACAAAAGGCCATTTCCAAAAATTACTCAGAAATAGCTGAGAAGGGATATGTCAGGACTTTGTGGCCCATATCCATGTGCACAGGACAAGGTTTAAATTGCAGCATGGCGAGGTTTAGTTGGGCAGAGATGGTAGAGAAGAATGTATTGAAGAGGGAGGCTTAGCAGCTCTGTTGTGGATTTTTAAAAACAGGTTAGACAGACATCTGTCAGGAATAGTTTGGATCCAGCTGGTCCTGCTTTGAGGTAGGGCAATGGTCTCCAGGTCCCTTCCATCTCTAGTTTCTCATAATTTGTGCAATGCAATAAATATGTATGGACATGTGCTGGCTCTGGTGATATTTTTGCAAATATGAGCTTCACTTGAAACTCTGAATCTTAACTGAGGAGCATCCAAAATATGAATTAGGGCTTGAATCCATGTTGTGCATGAGCAAGGCTGAGTATGAACTGATTTAGATAGTTTGGGACTTTCGTTCCAATTTTGCTCCAGGCTCCACCCTGCAAGCATCTTTGACTTGAACATCATCCTTCATCCAGCTTTTGAAAAACCTTGATTTTTCTGGCCTCCACATTCCACCCAAGCTGCCAAAGCCTCTCAGCCGCATCTCATTGTCCCCATAAACCTTCATGTGCTTCTCCTCCAGACATACACTGGTTCAATACTGGTGGCAGTAAACCCCTACCAGCTCCTACCCATCTACTCACCTGAGCAGATACGCCTGTACACCAACAAAAAGATTGGCGAGATGCCACCACACATCTTCGCAATTGCTGACAACTGCTACTTCAACATGCAGCGCAACAACAAGGACCAGTGTTGTATCATAAGGTGAGTCAGTGAATTTCCAAAGGGGCCATATCCTGAAAACAAATGCTGAGCACCTGCAACGTGGTTGATCGGGAACAGCTTATCAAATAGAAAAAGAAATTTGAATGACCTATTAGATTTTCCATCCACATATTCCCAGTGCAGAGGACTGGTCAACCTTGGGCTCCAAGAAATGCCTGGTCCCAGTTATGGGCATAGTTCACTCCAGTATCTGTCCCAAATGGTGGTATGAGCCAGATTTGGTTCCCTCAGCCCTCCAACGCTATTCTGTCAGGTTTTGAACCCTCAAACAGTCCTGCATGCTTTCAGGGCACCACCTCCCTCCAAGGCATGCCTACCCTAATTTTCGTTGCACAAAAATATTTCTCTGGAGCACCCCATGCACAGTATTTCAGATATGTGGGACTGAAAACACCATGTGGTAATGATTACCTTGCAGGGCTAAAAAAGCATCATATGGAGCCCAGAGGAGAGTCAAGGCCAGGCGTGCTGCAGTGTGCCAGTGGCCAGCCAACCCTGATAAGTGAGGCTATTTGGCCATGGGGCCAGGACTGGCTACTGAACACCAGGAAGGTCCATTTCAATCATTTAGAGTGGCTACCCCACATATCAGACAGGCCATAGACTCACACCGAGGGATTTCTGCCCAGCCCTCCCTCTTGTGCCATTGCAGGATAACAGAAGTTATCTTTCAGTGGCGAGAAAGTTTGGGGGAGTAGCTCTTGCTTCGTGCCCCATTATCTTCTCCTCTCCTACCCACCCCTTGGTAGGACATGCCTAGGGGACCTGTGAACGTGCCTGCCACTAAAAGGCAATATTTCACAGCCTGCCTTCTAGTGTATTTTGGCAGCTCAAGACTGGTGATGAAGATGCCCCATGGGACCAGCCAGCCCCTGGACCACAGGCCCATGGTTTGGTGATCATACCTGGAAAAGCACTGTCTGAAAGTGCTTCCTGACCTCCTTAGTACTGACTGAATGATGGTATTTGCTGGAGAGACCCAAACCCAAGCAACAGCTTGGGCCAAATGGACTGGAAAACAAATCTGGATCTTGGCTGGAAGCTGTCTGGTACTGTGTCCTACCATTTCTCTTACAACCAGTCCTTGGGATGCTGGAAACCCATCCTTAGTGGCCTCATCCTGCTTGTGCTAGCAGAATACACACAGACAATCAGTCCCTTTGGAGACAGAGACAGGGGCATTAGCAGGGATGCAGCAGGGCTTTCACTGACCTCCATTCCTGTGGTCTTTTCAGCGGTGAATCCGGAGCAGGGAAGACAGAAAGCACAAAATTGATTCTGCAGTTCCTGGCAGCCATCAGCGGTCAGCACTCCTGGATTGAGCAGCAGGTCCTGGAGGCAAATCCCATCTTGGAAGGTGAGACCTCAGATGATGGAGGCATTTTTTTGCAGGCAAAAAAATCCAGATTCAGGAACCACGAAATATGGCCAAATGTAAGACACTTTGTTGTATTTTGAGTTTCAAAAAGTAACAAAATTTTTTAAAAATATCAAAAGCAATGATGTAAACATTTGTTAAACCGCATATTCGGTTTCTTTCCATTTGAATTTATCTTTTTGCAAGACAAATACTCTCTGATTTGGGCTCTCAAATTTTCCATTAATATTGCTGACAATTATTGTTGAAAGCAAAACATTTCAGCTGACCTGAAATATTTTTCAATTTTTTGATTCACTTAAAATTAAAAAATGTGAGTTTTCCACATAAATCAGAACTATTTTCCTCCAAAATTTCAAAACAGAAACCTGAATTTTACCTAATTCTCTGTGTAGTCTGGGATTTAAAAAATGCTGATCACCAGATACACAAAGCTCTTTTGAAAAATCTCATCGCCTCTTCCAGTGCTGGAATTATAACTGTGCAGAGCACCAATATCCAGTAAATGCTGCATATTCAACTAACTAATTTTTTATTTGCCTATAATTGCAAAAAACCTATTCCTATTCTTTGCTATTTCAGCAAAACATGAGATTAATTTGACCAGAGATTCACAGACTAAACCCCTTGTGCGGGCAATACGCAATAGCAAACCCCACCTTTTCTTTCCAAGCTCAGTGAACGGCAGCAGAATGCAGAAAAAGAAATTAAAGCAGTTCAGGAAAGAACCAGATAACGAGAATCAGCTCGTTGCCTTAATAGGTACATTGGCAAGCTGTTACTGTGATCGGCCCCACTCTTTTAATTGGATGTCTGTAAATTAAATAGGTGATCTGACCCTCTGGCCCCAACATGATGCTAGATGGACCTTTTACACTTATGCAGAAAAATAGCATTTTCCTTAAAGAATAACATTATTTTTAGCTCTCCTGCTACTCAGAGAGCAGTGTTTTGCTTGGTAAATGACCTGGTAGGAATCAACGGAAATATGAATATCCTAACTGTTTTCCATGAATAACCTTAGCAGAGCAGAGAAGAAAGTCACTGGCTGAGCTTCCCTTCTCTGTGCTCCACCAGAGCTTCCTTCAGCCGTGGCATGAAGATGCAACGAGGCTCTCAGGGCACCGCAGGGCTGCCTGACTGCTAGCGTTGTAAAGCATCGTGGCGCATGGCATGCACACAGGGTGTTTTTGAACGTGCATTTCATCACTGCTAGGATTGAGGGGAAGAGAGGCTCTGCATTTCAAATGCATCTCCATCACCCGCCAGCAATCCTGGAGCCAGGGCATGCTAGCCAGGGTACTCATGCCAGTGGCCCACACCCACATGAAGGATGTGTTCAGTTTTGGGCCCCTCACTCCAAGAAGGACACTGAGGTGCTGGAGCGTGTCCAGAGAAGGGCAACGAAGCTGGGGAAGGGTCTGGAGCACAAGTCTTGTGAGGAGCAGCTGAGGGACCTGGGGTTGTTCAGCCTGGAGAAGAGGAGGCTGAGGGGAGACCTTATCGCCCTCTACAACTGCCTGAGAGGAGGGTGTAGTGAGGTGGGGGTTGGTCTCTTCTCCCAAGTAACAAGGGATAGGACGAGAGGCAATGGCCTCAAGTTGTGCCAGGGGAGGTTTAGATTGGATATTAGGAAAAACTTCTTCACGGAGAGGGTTGTCAAGTATTGGAAGAGGCTGCCCAGGGAAGTGGTGGAGTCCCCATCCCTGGAGGTATTTAAAAGCCGGGCAGACGAGGTGCTTAGGGCCATGGTTTAGTAGTGGACAGGTACGGTTGGACTCAATGATCTTAAAGATCTTTTCCAACCAAAAGATTCTATGATTCTATGGATGTGAGCACCTTTCTCTGCACACAGTCTGTTTGCAGGGAGAAGTCTCCTGCTGGAGGTTGGCTTAGTCCCTCTGTTTTTCCCCAAAAGGACAAGCTCTTTACTTTCCCTCTCAGTCACCAAATCACTCACCAGCACCTCTGTCATTTCCCGCACAGCGTCACCTCTCACACTGCAGCATCCTCCTGCCAGCCTTGCTCAACCCTTTTGTATTTCATCGGTTGCTGCCAAAATCCTGCTGTCATAGCCCTTCTTCCTGGACAAGGTCACCTCATTCCCATGCCTCTTTCTCTGTGCTCCTCTCTGTATTTCCGAGGACAGTCATCTGTGCTGTGTCCTGTTTCCCCACACTGAGATGAAATTGAGCCAGCCAAACTGCGCGCTCGCAGCCCAGAAGGCCAACCCTATCCTGGGCTGCATCCCCAGCAGCGTGGCCAGCAGGTCGAGGGAGGGGATTCTGCCCCTCTGCTCCGCTCTGCTGAGACCTCACCTGGAGCCCTGCGTCCAGCTCTGGAGCCCTCAGCACAAGGAGGACATGGAGCTGTTGGAGCGGGTCCAGAGGAGGCCACAAAAATGCTCCGAGGGCTGGAGCCCCTCTGCTCCGAGGCCAGGCTGAGAGAGTTGGGGCTGTTCAGCCTGGAGAAGAGAAGGCTGCGGGGAGACCTTAGTGCGGCCTTGCAGTGCTTCAAGGGGGCCTCTAGGAAAGGTGGGGACAGGCTTTTTAGCAAGGCCTGTGGTGACAGGACAAGGGGTGATGGGTTTAAACTAAAGGAGGGGAGATTTAGGCTGGATAGAAGGAAGAAATTTTTTACAATCATAGAATCATAGAATGCTTTGGGTTGGAAGGGACCTTTAGAGGCCATCCAGTCCAACCCCCTGCAGTGAGCAGGGACATCTTTAACCACATCAGGTTGCTCAGAGCCCCGTCCAACCTGACCTGCAATGTTTCCAGGGATGGGGCCTCCACCACCTCTCTGGGCAACCTGTGCCAGTGCTTCACCACCCCCAGTGTAAAACATTTCTTCCTTATATCCAGCCTAAATGAGGGTGGTGAAGCACTGGAAGGGGTCAGGTTGGACGGGGCTCTGAGCAACCTGATCTGATTAAAGATGTCCCTGCTCACTGCAGGGGGTTGGACTGGATGGCCTCTAAAGGTCCCTTCCAACCCAAAGCCTTCTGTGATTCTATGATTCTATGAAACTTAAAGGAAAGGCTTTGGGGCTGCTTTTTACCCTCTCAGCCTCACTCTTCTGATTTTTTTTTTTCAGACCAGATCCATGATCCTCCCTGCATCAGGTCCTCTCTAACCCGCTACAATTCTTCCCCACAGCTTTCGGGAATGCAAAGACCATCCGTAACGACAACTCCAGCCGATTTGGGAAGTACATTGATATCCACTTCAACAAAAGGGGAGCCATCGAGGGGGCGAAGATTGAGCAGTACCTGCTGGAGAAGTCCCGGGTCTGCAGGCAGGTAAGGCGATATATCTGCAAGGCATGGGAGCAGGCACTCGTTCAGGTGACCTTTGAAAGCCTTCCTCCTCGCAGAGCTGACGCTTGCTCTTCTACTGCAGGCCCAGGACGAGAGGAATTACCATGTGTTTTACTGCATGCTGAGAGGAATGACGATGGAGCAGAAGAAGAAGCTGGGTCTTGGGAAAGCCACGGACTACAACTACCTTGCGATGGTGAGAGCGCAGCGAACCAGAGGTTTGGTGGGGTGATGTGGTGAGAGCTTGTTAGCAAGGGAGAAAGAAGAGAGGGGTGCTTCCTCCACAGCCCAGAGCTGCTTCGCTGGTTACGACCTTGCCAAGTCTTAGCCACAGAGTTTGTGGGACTTCTTTGTCCCACCACCGCAAGCCTCACCATCTTAGTGCCAACCCTTAACCCCTGTGTGTAGACCAGGTGATTTCCACTCTTCCTGTGGAGCAGGACACAAGCTTCGATGGTTTTGGTGTTTGGTGCCCAGGCCATTTGTATGGGAATAACTAGGGTGTTAGATATGACCCAACGTTCTTGCAGCAGCGATGCACGGAGAGGAGTGCATGGCGTATTCTCAACAGCATACAGTGCTGAGCTGTCTCTGCGCTACGTGTCTGACTGAGCCAGCAATCTCTAGCCCCGCTCCCTACACACCAGTGTCGCAATCCAGAGGAGCTGGTAGAAGCAGGTATAATTAAGGCTGGCCCATCATCAGCAAGGCTGGGACCCAGCTTTCTAGCTGGATCGGTGGGACCCTGCGGCACGTTTCCTTCTCACTCTTTATCCCCATCTCAGGGAGCTTTTTCTCCTCTGCTGATTGCAGCCAGACACAGGGTAGCTGGGACAGCAGGGTAAGTGCAGGTCACAAGGCTGAGCACCAAATCACAGTATACACCAAAGGGCAGAGCCAGATCCACAGGTTCAGCATCATCTTTTGCTTATTCATCCCTTAAACAAAATGTCTACTGATTTAGGGGGAAGCCCTGGATAGCTTAGGGTTACACCCAGATGCTCTCTGCTTTACCCTATGCACTGTGCGTCCTCTTCTCCTCCCCAGGGTAACTGCACAACCTGCGACGGCAGAGATGATAGCAAGGAGTACGCCAACATCCGCTCCGCAATGAAGGTCCTTATGTTCACCGACACGGAGAACTGGGAGATCTCCAAGCTGCTGGCTGCCATCCTGCACATGGGGAACCTGCAGTATGAAGGTAAAAGGAGAAAATACACGGACGTGGTCCAGCGCACTTCTACTCTTCATTCTGCATGGTGAGAGGGAGCCAAGCTTAGGGACGGAGGGCTGTATCCAGACCACTTGCCACGGTGCCACGCCAGGGACTCAGGTGCTTATTGAGGCGTGTAAGGACAAGAAAGGAGGAATAAGTCCACCTGCCCACTCTGCAGAGCTTCCAGAATCCAGTATGCTCAGGGACATCCACCTTTTCTGAGTGTAGGGAGGTTGAACGTGGCCACAGGCCATTCAGTAAACTCAGGTTTTGCAAGGAGAGACTAATGGAGTGTTTGACAAGTGCCTGGGTGGTTGGATATGCCTTTGTAAAGGCACCAAACCGCCCTGCTGTCAGAAATGACACAGTGATTTAAAAAGCCTCTTTGGAAGACTAAAGCACTTACATGCTAGAAATGTTTTCACCCCATCAGTCATTTAGGCGGCTGGCAGAGCAGAGTACAGGTCCTTTGGAGACTGCAGCAGGACTCCAGCAGCTGCATGAACTTTTCTCTCCTTTCTGATGGCCAGATTTTGCCTGGCCATCACAGGGATGCAGTGGAGGAAGACCCTTTCCCTCACCCCATCCACCTTCTGCAGAGCCACGCCCTTCACTGATGGCTTTCCCTCTGCCTTTCTTCCCCCAGCTCGGACCTATGACAACCTGGATGCCTGCGAGGTTGTTCAGTCGGCGTCACTAATCACTGCGGCATCGTTGCTGGAGGTCAGTGGCTCCGCAGCGCTGCTGTCCCCTTTCTGGCTTGTTCCCATATTTCTAGTATTGTGGCAAAGCTTCATCTGAGCCAGGCTCTCCTTGCACCACCGGCTCTAGGAGGCTGAAGAGGCCCGGGTAAGCCATACTTTGCCCTGCACTGGCAGCATGAAGGTGGGCATCTCCATCTGAGCTGGGTATCTGAGCTCCCCTTCACACCAGTGGAGAGAAACAGACACTTTTGTGGCACGTCATCCTAAAAAGGACATCCAAAATGCTTCAGTCTCTAAAATAGAGTGTTTCCCTCATTGATGTAAAGAGAGTTCATTACAGTAGCTGAGACAGAGATGTCACCTATACTGTGTGTATCTGAAGTGAGGTGAGATGACCCTCACCCAAACCATCCATGCAGTGGCTGGAGCATTCTTCAGCGACTTCCCCAGCAGGAAACAGGGCTCCCTCAGGGACACCATCTCATCTCCATAGGCACTGCTGGTCCCAGAGTGTGATCCACAGCTGTCTGCAGGCTGTTTTCCTGTACTTTAGGGGGTGGACATTTCCCTGGCTTGATCTCAGAAGTATGAAAAGGGGTCAAGGGGATGCAGAGCTACGTTCATACCGGTAGGATACAGCTTTGCAGGCTTCGTTTTTTCATCTTCTCTCACCACGCCTCATTAACATCTCACACTAAGTCACAAGAACACTTTCCACAGTAGAAGACTGTATAAATGTCTTAATTACTCTCTCTGAAAATGCTTGTGACATCGTTTGAGATATTTGAGCTGTACAGCTAAGACAGTCAATTATCTCCAGCCGAAGGGGGCTGCAGTGTTCCTCTCTGGCCATGCTCCTTCAGGCCAGTAGCCCAGGCCATTGTAAGGAGACCTTGTGTTGGAAAGTCAATAGCTGCGTTTGGTGGTGTCTTTGCCAGGTTGACCCTCAGGACGTGATGAACTGCCTTACCAGCCGGACTATAATCACCAGGGGTGAGACCGTCTCCACCCCTCTCAGCATGGAACAAGCGCTGGATGTGAGGGACGCTTTTGTAAAGGTAAATCTTAGGGCATTCCTTTCTGCTCTTGTTGATAAACTGAAGAAATCTGCCAGGTTTGAGACCAGAGCATCCAACTGCACAGGAAAAGTGTTTCGCTTGGTGTCCGTGTGAGCTCAGATCAGCAGATGGCCTTGAAATTATGTTCTTACTGGGATGCACAAAGAGTTGAGATAGAAGGAGTCTAGATAGCCTGGTCTTCAGGGGATTTGCAATCTGGACTTGAGACTGTCTACACTCAAAGGTGACCTGTGGAAGGAGCCAGCATTCTCAAATGACTTCAACTTCAGGAAAATGTCCCAGCTTGAGCCCCAGGGTTAGATCCTCAGCTGCTCTAAATCAGAGCAGCTCTATCAACACCTGTAACACCCACACCTGAATTTCAGGATTTAGGCATGTCTGCAGCAGTAAATAAAGCTGAGTGTCTCAGGAATAGGGATAGAGCAATTCAGCAGCTGCCAGAGCACTTACAGAGAGCATCACCTGAGGCTTTGCGGTGATGAAGGTTGATGAGGTGGGTGTGCGTCACTGCTGTGCTGTTTGTAGCCCCATTGCAAAACAAGCATCGGTGGCCCACTGCAAATGTGGCTCTGATCTTTGGTGGGGTACTCTGGCCAACTTGGGCTCTCCACTCTATCTGTGGGGGACTGGTAGATAAGGCTAGCTGACTTGACACCTAACTGGTCTGCAGATCCAGACGGTGACTCCTCTAGTGGTGACGGGCCTTTGGATCAGGCTCCCCTCTTGGTAGTACTGCTGTAGTTCATAAAAAAGAAATTAATAGCACTGTAAAACATGCAGTTCTGGAATTACTAAAGCTGCAATAGCTGCTTCATTAAATCAGCAAACTGTTCAGCCAGTGCTGCGACATTTAAGTCAGCACCTTGTCCAGGCGAGATGTCCTTGACTTGTCTAGCAGTGTAACACAGCTCTGCTCATCTCTAGAGAGAGAGATGTTTAGAGACCAAGGAAAGGACTGTCTTGTCTGGCTTTACAGTGAGCCCATAGATCCAAAATTTAGGACTATCCAAATCTGGGATTTTGCTCTCGGTTGCCTTTCTTTTAGGACAAGAGGAGATGGCCTCAAGTTGCGCCAGGGGAGGTTTAAATTAGATATTAAGAAAAACTTCTTCATGGAAAGGGTTGTCAAGCATTGGAAGAGGCTGCCCAGGGAAGTGGTGGAGTCCCCATCCCTGGAGGGATTTAAAAGACAGGCAGATGAGGTGCTTAGGGCCATGGTTTGGTAGTGGACAGGTACGGTTGGACTCGATGATCTTAAAGGTCTTTTCCAACCAAATGATTCATCTAGGCTTTCAGGTCCATTTTCCTTGATCTACATAACAGCTCTTGAAGCTTTAAACCGTGCCAAGAGTCTGGCATAAATGTTGGTGAGCATGTCCTCAGGGACTGTTCAGTTGCTGGCCATGCTTTAGGGGAGCCTCTGCCATCACAAGTGAAGTGGTGCCGCAGACCAGCAGGACGAACTGCTAACCTGTCTCAATGACCTCCATCTTTGGGATATTGCAGGGAATTTATGGGCGGCTTTTTGTGTGGATCGTGGAGAAGATCAATGCTGCAATTTACAGACCTCCTTCCCAGGAACTCAAAAGTGTCAGGAGATCCATCGGCCTCCTTGACATTTTTGGCTTTGAGAACTTCACTGTGAACAGGTATGGAGCCTATAAAAAGAGAACCAGGTCTTAACCCTCCTTCACCACCCCAACATCAAGGTCTTGCAGTCCTTTCACCTCTCCTGAGATGAACAGGACTGGGCTGGGCCAAGCCTTTTTCTGTATGAGAGATTATCAGAGCTAATCACTTCTATGTTGCAGCAGACAACATATTTCCTAAACTGATTGGCTTAGGCTACACACATAGAATGGCTATAATGTTTTTTGGGGGGAGAAAAATCTGATTATCTGAACCAATAAGGAAATTCGCAGCCAACAGCAACCTTACTGAGTGGTTGACGTGGCCTAAGAGTATTGCTTCAAGCATGGAGAGAGATGGAGAAAGATAGAGCATGGTGGATCTAAAGTGGTCTTTCCTTGACCTTCCCTCCACAGTTTTGAGCAGCTTTGCATTAACTTTGCAAACGAAAACCTGCAGCAGTTCTTCGTGCGCCACGTCTTCAAACTAGAGCAGGAGGAGTACAACCTAGAGAACATCAACTGGCAGCACATCGAGTTCACCGATAACCAGGATGCCTTGGACATGATTGCCATCAAACCCATGAACATCATCTCCCTCATTGATGAGGAGAGCAAGTTCCCCAAGGTGTGTTTTGGGCTCAGCCCTGCTGCCAGAGTCTCCTGTTTTTACCCCCTTTGCACTTTGCATGCTGGCACCCTATGAGAGGGCTGATCAGCCCCAAACGCACATTCGCCAGTGGGTTACCTATTCATAGCTTTTATTGCTCTGTCACATTTTCTTCCATGAGTACCACAACCATGCCTAACAAGTTACCATTTCTGGTGGAAAAATATGCCTGCAAGAGGCTCGAGAATAGCCTTTGACAAAATTTAAGAGAAAATAATATGAAATATACTTCCTTTGGAGCACTATCTTGAATATAGCACAACATACCAGCGATATTTAATCCATTTCTTTAATTCCTGCATTTGAGATATCCCCTCCAACACATCTCTTCTCAAAATAAATACACATTGTCACCCGAGACAAAAAAGAAATGCACTATTGATTGGAAAATTATTTTAATGGGACAAACCCTGATTAAACGTCAGATCCTTTCCTGTGTGTACAGGGTACAGATGCCACCATGTTACACAAGCTGAACTCCCAGCACAAGCTTAACACCAACTATATTCCTCCGAAGAATAACTATGAAACCCAGTTTGGTATTAACCACTTTGCTGGAATTGTTTACTACGAAACAAAAGGTACGGGGCAGCTCCTGGGGCACTGCAGGTGGGAGGGGATGCTTGGGGGAAGGTGAGCTGCTGCTGCGTTGGCGCAGAGCAGGACGGTAGCCCATAGTAGTGTCAGTCTGCTCCTTTTCTGGCTGCACTGACTTGGCCCCTCGGTGGTGCCCATGAGCTGCCCATGTTGGTGCTCTTTCACTCGTGCGTGCCCCTGAGAGAATTGCGGTGCTTTGCACCATGTGCATCCTTGATCCAGGCTCAAGATGCGCCTCTGCCTTCTTCTCTTGGTCCCACTTTCTCTGCCCACTCATTGCCCCCATTGCCTCCCCAAGAACAGCCAGCAGTCCAGCAACCCAGAGGCTGCTTGCAGGGCACATCCTGGCCATGTTGCGCTGTGTCATTTATCTGTGTGTTGTCCCATTATTCCTCTAGGTTTCTTGGAGAAAAACAGGGACACGCTGCATGGAGACATCATTCAGCTGGTGCATTCCTCAAAAAACAAATTCATCAAGCAGATCTTCCAAGCAGACGTGGCAATGGTAATGCAGGCGAGAGATCTTTATTCACGGGGGGTGTTCCTGCAAGGGGCAGAAGATTTGCAGAGTCATATTGCTCTGATGGTGTTTGGGGTGTCTCAAACCTGTTAGCGTGAGCCAACCATCAGAAAACGTTCGTGCGGTGTTGTGAGTACATCCACACTCACACCCTCAGTTCACTGCATTCAGTTCGTCAAATATTATTTTGTGCTGTGGTTTCTCCTCTCCTAATTGTGTAGGGACGGGAACAATAAGGTTTGTGATTGTAGAATCTGAGAGAGAAAGAGCTAACCCCTCCAATCAAGTAGTCCAGATCTGTGTATTACAGAGTCAGAAGTGAAAACCAAATACTTGTAGACCAGAGCAGAATGAAGGGACAGTCTGGCTGTCCCTTAAGCACCACAGCAGGACTGGGAGGGACCAGCCAACAGTCATGTTTTACTGTTACGTCAGCAGAAAGAGGGGACACCAGTTACAAAAGCTGAACTTTAAAGCTCCCATTTCCAGATCCTGGTCCTCCAGGAGGGTACGTGCTTACTCCATTGCGCAGTGAGGGACAAGACCATGTGCACTGAAGCTTTGGAGAAAGGCACAGTTATTGCCCACCCCATATAGGTCACTATGGCCAAATCCCCCAGTCTTTCCCTAAGCAAAGCCATGGGACTGCAGAGGGTGGGGATAAAATTTTCCAAAGCAACCAAGTGTTTTAGAAGTTGGGGTCCTGTTTCCAAATGCCAGCCAATGCCACTGATGGTCCAAGGGACTTAGGGACTTTCAGGAGTGCCAAACAGATATAAGTGCTGAATTCCTTTGCCTGCTAAGGGAAAGAAATGTTTAAATTCCCAAGAAATTTCTTTAAATAGGCTACAGGCACTTTTGCAAACCTTGTTCATAACCCTTAGCCACTCAGTTTTGCTCCTGCTGAAACGAATGATCGATATCCTTTTAACTTCATTAGGAATGATAATGTTTATCAGCCCCAGATTAGCATGACTCTCCCAGTGGGTTCCGAGCTATCCCCAGATGTGGATGGTCCTGCTGAACTAGACACTAATTCCCTTAGCATCAGTGCTGCCATTTACTTTGCTTTTTATTGCTTGTTCCTCACTGCTTTTTATTTTCGGCGCAAGCTTTGCGGTTCACCTTGGAAGTGATTTCTCCTTTGTTTGGGCAGAGCAGAGATGCGCTCTGGGGTATTGATGAGAGGGAGCTCTCAGGTTTATACAGTCATGCAGACTTCTTCATGGGAACAGCTACCAAGCATCTTTAAAATAAGAAGACAGCAAAATTGAGATGTCCACCTGGGCATTGTCTAGGACCTGAGAGCTGAGACCTTTTAAAGTATCAGAGCACGTTTTTTGAAATAAACCTTTTCTTTTGTAGTTCCATTAAACATCTTCAGAATCTGTCCCGAGTGGTGGTCCCTGTGCTTTGATACTTTAATGATCTCTGCTTTTCTTATTTGAATGAGAGATTAGTAACATGACTGGCATGGAACTGGAAGAGGAGCAAACATTGCGTACCAGCTCCCCTAATCATGCACGATGTTAGTGTGAACTGGGAGAGCACAAATCCCCTAAACACCACGCAAACAAAACTGTTCAGGCAAGCAGGATCCAACATGGGGCTGAGATGATTTTGACATCACTTTTCACTAAAATTCAATAATCTTTGCAGCCCTTTTCTTAAAATACATTCCCCCAAAAAGGAGCAGGCGAGCATGGGTCATGGGAATTGACTGCAGGTAGCAAAGAGCTGGGGCAAAGGCTCTTCTTGGAAGTGTGCACACCTTCCCCGAGCATCAGTGAGACAATCCATGGAGAAATCTTCCTGAGACACCCAGGCCAGGCCAATCAAATCTAACATCTTCCCTAAAAAAGAGACAAGTGGCTGTTTTGCTGAGGGCTAAATCAAAGAATGAGGCATTTTGCTCAACAGCTTCCAACCTTTGGTCCTCAGGAGCTTATCGATGAGTTTGTGGGATTCTGGGAGTCAGTGAAAAGCAAGTCCATATCTGCTTTACATTCAGTCTTTCAAATGGGATCCTTATATGCCAGAAACTTGAGAAAACCACAGATCAGGGAAGTTTGAAAGCTAGTCAAGAGTGTATATTTGAATACTGTAGTAGCTGTTTGGTCCCTGAAAGACCTAATATTTGTGCACAATGAAACCTGTGTGGTGAACTGGGTATTGCTGGAGCACACGGGGCTGTGCAGCCTGATTTATGCGTGCCCATCACAGAGGAGGTCTATCTGCGTGTGCTTGCTGAATCAGAACGTTGCTTTGAGCGGTGCCAGGTGAAATGATGGGTTGGGTGGGAATTGTACACCGTTCCTCTGAGGAATCAGCCGGTATGGTCTGACAGGGCTGGTTGCTCAAGGAACAGGTAGAAGGAGCAGTGGGGGATGGAAACCAGTGAAGGGAAAAACAAATGGGGGGCTTTCCCCTTTGCAAAAATTTCTGTTCTATAGAAACTATCTGATTAGTTGGATTAAAATTAGGGAGGAAGGGAGGGATTTCTTTAGAATTTTTGTGAAAATTTGTTTTTTCCCTGGCATCTTCCAAACTGCTGTGTATTGAGAACACCGGTCACAGGACAGCAGGGATGTGTGAGGGACAGGAGTGAGGGTGGCTGAAACTGGATGGATAACGAGTGAGGTTAAAAGATGTGGAAGAGCTGTTTCCAAGAGGCAAGAGCTGGACAGTGGCGGTTCCCTCAGATTCAGGGGTGCAAACATGGAGATGAAGGGGAAAAGCCAGGAGCGGGATAGACAAAAATCTAAGAATTAATGCATTTTGTTCATGAGATATTTTAACAGCTGGACCTCCAAGACTAACAATGTCAGGCTCCCGTTTTGGTTATTCCTTCTTTTCACTATTTGCTCTTCTCTGTCTCTGTTTTTGTTTTGTTTTGTTTTTTCACCTGTGCTTCATGTAGTTTCTCTGTGGCTATGCATCCAGCACATTTGGCCAGTCGCCCACACCCACACCAAAGGTAAACTGAATACATGAGTTCCTCTGTTGTATGTTCACCTCTCCTTGGCAAGGATTGTGCTTTGCTCTTGTCAGTTTATTCCTCTTCCTGAACTACCTATAGAGGAACCGTTTCAAGTGACTGATGTGACGGAGAGCATTTTTACAGCTTGTTGAATAGATCAAGGTGTATGACTGTCACTTATTTCTAGGATTCAACTCAGAAGAGCTTTGCAATGATGGGAATTCGGTTTGGATAAAATCAGAACCAGCCCGAGCCAAAGTTTTGGGTTTTTTTCCTGATATTTGAATCATTTTAATTAACTTCAGATGGACCATCTGTGGGATTTGGCTGTTGTTTATCATGGTGCCACCACTGGCTTCAGTGGGACATTATTCCTCCACGCAACTGCAAATCTGACCCTGTTTTGCCCTTTTTGGGGCAGGAAGCTGACAGTTCATGTGTGAAGAGAGAATCCTGGATTGCATTTCTGGGTTGCTTGGAAATGCCATCATTCTCGGGGAGGGGGTAGGTCTTGTTCAGGGGAGAGCTCAAAACCCAAGACTTCAATGACACAGTTAATCCTGAACGTTGCCATGATCATCCAAAGGCTCTTGGCACCTTCTTCAGGTCTTCTCTGTTGCATCTCATCTCCTGACTGGTTCTGATAGCTTCCCAAACCTTTCTTGCTAGATATTTGGTCATGGGGTAGCATACTGCGTGCTAAAGTTTTTGTGACATGAGCTTTGCGACTCTGCTCACATTTCCATGCCAATCTTTTGATAGCCAGAGGATTATGTTAGAGATGGACCTGACTTTCAAAATTCAAATCCTTGCATGGGGCTGAATTTCAACCCTTCTTACCTCTGCAGTGTCTCGGGGTGTTTGGACTTGGAATTCCAATGAGGGGGATATGACCCAAAATGACCCAAAGTCATTTATTCTAGAGCCGGACTCCTTCCCCTCCATATCATGATTACAAATTGTTTGGATTGCAACATCTCATTGGGCCTTGCTCTAGAGCTGTAGCAATGCCACACACCAACAAAAAAAATCCTTCCTGAGTTAGGATATGGTGGGATTAAATCCAGGAGAGAATTGTTGTGCAAAATCTGTCAGAAATGCCCAGGCCAGTCTTTTTCTCTGAAGACAACAACAAGAGATACAGGGAAATGAGAGACATAATAATCATGATTTCTATGAGTTTTGTTGTTGTCATACTTGTTCTCATAATATAGCCTCAGGTATTGTAGGTTTTCTAATGAATAATAATTGATCGTATTTGTTGGGCACTGAGGCAAGGGTGGAACAGCCAAGCCAAAAAAGATTTTCCAAATATATTGGCATCAGTAAGTTTTATAAAATGGGGGTGTAGTTTGAAATAGTGATATTCGGCACTGTTACGTAGCCCATGTCAACTTTGCATCTGAAGGCACTTTCCAGACTGCACAGCCTTTAAGAGGGAGACTGTCTCTTCACTATGTGTCACTGCAGAACCTGCTGTGAGGGGACCTCAACTTTCAGTGGTCACCTAGAGGCCACCCCAGTGACATTTCACGTAACAAAATAACAAACCAAAAGCATTATTTTTCTCAGACTTCAGAAAAAAGGCTGAGAAACAGCATGTCATATCGGCATGGACCATTTTAGTGACCATATAATCCTAAACAGACGGGAGGACAGTCCTTTGTCCAGACCCTTTCCCCAAAGTATCTCTGGTGGTACATGCTGCTTTCTCCTTCCCTAATCACCTTAAGTAATACATCTTTCTGCATTTCCACTGCAGCAGGTCGCCATCTCCCGGGCAGACCTAGTGCTGAGCACGGCGACCCTGGTGCACCATGCAGCCTTCTCCTTACAGTAGGAGGAGAAGGTGCAGAGGGACAGCAGGAGTAACTCCTGCCATTTCTGGCTCAGTGACTTTTCTCCTTCTCCTTGTCTTTCTCATCGCTTCTGTTGACTTGGTTTCAATGTTACAAGGAAAAATCTTGGTGATTGCCCTAGCTGGAACTCTGGGTCTGTATTAAGACCATCCTTCTTAACATAACTTTGTGTCCACCTTAACCTGCTGAACCCACAGGGTGCAGATAGGCTAAGCTCGTTATTGCTTTCTCAGCCCTGGACACATGATAAGTACCTAAATGTGTCCTCAACGCCGAAGGAAGGAGTCTGAATAGGTCCCTAAAGACTTTACAGCTTCACAGAGGTGCTGGGAAATGTCCTCATGCTCCAGCTGTGCCTCTGGGCATCTCGGGCACCCCATGCTGGTGGAACATCCCCTTGTGTCCTGATGATGGTATTCTGCCTTGACTTTTGTCTTTATGTTACCGCAAGCAGCCATGCATGCCTGTGCACCTCTAAAGACAGACTGGCTTGAGGTGGCAGAAAGAGGTGGCATCGAAGCATGTCTGAATGTCATGCTGGTCTGCACATCTTTCTGAACTTCTCTTTTGCGATGGTGCTTCTCTGTAAATCATGTAATTCTCTTCTTTTTCTTATTTTTCTCTTCTGTTTTTTTTTCCTTTGATGCTGAGCGCAGGCTGAGTGATTACTTAATGCCTCAATCTGGGCTACAGCACCTGTGAATCCTGCTCGTCCTTCCCCACAACACACAGGTCACATCCTCCTCTGTGCTAGACTCTGTATGGACACCAGTGAAGAGATAGTCTGTGTCCCAAAGATGCTACGGTCTCAGTTTGAAATCTAAGACATGTCTGGCCAGGAGAAAAGCAGAATATATTCAGCTCTTTCTTCTTCAGGCTATTGGGACTGGGTCTGGTTTGAGCTAAAGGATGCTCCTCGTCTGCAGTAATACCTGTATTTTCTGTGCCTCGCTAGGCTGTGTTGGCAGGCTGCTCCACTCATTTTTTTTAGGCAATTTTGTTGGAATAAGGGAAGTGGTGTGATTCCCCCCACGCTGGTGCTGAGGTGAGGCGGGAGGAACCACGATGACTTCAGTGGTGTCACCCTGTCCCTGCAGGAGGAGGCTGATGCAAAGCACTTGCCTGAGGTTTCGTTGTGTAGCTGAGAGCCTGGTTAGGGCCCACGTGGCTGGTGCCCACCATTGAGGGTGGTCTGTGCACAAATGTCAGGCCCAGGAAGCATGTGGATGGGTGGGATGGTGCAGTCTTGACAGGAGGAGCCCAGACCACTCTGACAATTTGGATAGGAAGACAAGCTGGCTGCTGTCCCTTCCTTCCAGCCCCTCCCAGCAAAAAGCCCTCAGGTGTAAAGATGGAGATGGCACCACTGCCTTCTACCAGACCTGGATGCGTGGATGGAAGAAATGCAAGGCATCAGCAACCTAGAGAGGCAGGATCTGCTGTCTGGGAGCAAACCACTCTTGCGTTCCCTTGTAGACCCTTGTACAAAGTCTTGCACCCTTCCTATCGCCACGGCTGAAAAAGACCCCTCCCAGCCAAGCCCAAATTGACAAACCTGGCTAACATGCAATTGCTTCCAACTTCCAGCCCTGCTCCTGCATCTGTTGCTGCTTCTAACCCCTGTGGCTATCCTTTCACATTGCACAGAGGTGACCCCCTTGCGCATAATTAGCAAAGTGATAAGAATATATTAATCAAAGCTATCCAAACCAGGATTCTTGCTGAAACAGCCTATTCCTCATCAAATCTGTGACAGAATGTGAGCACCAGGCTGTACAATGCTCTGCAGGTAGCAGCTGCATCCATTAATTACCCTAGATGTCTTAATAGTTTGTCCTTTGGGGGAGGATTTTGCTGGGAGAGATCACTGATAACCCCCTGTCAAGCTCTCCTGGACAAGCAGACCAGGTTTTTCTGGTGCGTGCACGAGCTGGGTTTTCTCTTGTTGGAATTCCATGATGGCTTTGTGTTTGTGTTGATTGGGTTTGCCTCATCATCAACCTGAGCTGTGCAAATTCCCTGCCCAAGGCAGGGGAGTTGGACTAGATGATATTTATAGTCCCTTCCAACCCAAAGCATTCTGTGAGTCTATGAAATTCCTCAGTTTTGGGGGGTGGGGATGTTATCTGACGGGTTATTAGTGCTATACAATGAAGTGCACGTAAAGGTTTTAGCAAAAGTAGAACTAAAACTCACCACCTTGCGAAATATAGCAGTAAGGCCAGTGCAAATGGGGACTTTGTGACTCCATGCATGGCTTGACCATGTGCAAAGAAGAGGATGTTTGGAGGAAACGTGCTTTAAAATCCTGCTGGAATCCTCCCTTTGGGAAATCCCTGGCCATCAGGTCATGTCACAGTTTGCCCTATTTTCGATTCGGAGGGAGTTGCATCCTGGTGCCCAACTCTTCCTCCAACCCACCAGCAGTACCCGCTGCCCCACAAAGGCTCCCTGAACACCAGACCCTACGAGATACACAGCACCACTGCGACTGATGTGTTATGAGCTCAGGTAATAGTGATTGACCCATAAAACGAGCTGGGAGCTTCGTTAAGTTTGGAGTCGATATAACAAGGTTCTCCCAGGGCAGGGAGAAGGAAACCACTCCATTCTGCTTTAGAAACTCTTGCCCCAAATTGGAGATTGGATTATTAATTTAACCAAGGGAGCCAAACCAAGCAAAATACTCAAAATCATCCTGATTCACCCTAAATACCCACCTCATTTTGTCTAGTTAATATTCTTTTCCAAACACAACTCGAATCTTCCCTGTAGTACAGGCTGAGGAACGTAGACCTTACCAGCAGCTTCTGGAGCTGTTGCAGAGTCACCTCACAGTGAACGTGCCCCTGGCTTGTTTTTCACCCTACATCTGGTCTCTGGTCCTACACCCCAGGGAGCAGGAGAGGCTCAGCCTGACATGAGGAACTACGACAGAGGGTTGGCATGACCATGGGACAGGGAAGCCCAAGCCATTCCTGAGGAGCATCCCTGGGCAAATGCACCACCCTAAGCTGCAATACAGAGACTTTTGATGGCCCAGAAGGGGCTGTTTGCTCTCATGGGCAGATCTTCCTCACATCTCTGCATAGGGCAGTTGGGATTGCCCATCAAACAGGGAGGTTTTAGCAGGAGAAATTAAATTATGACACTTTTCCTCCCTGGGTAGAGGTGTATGGAGCAGGTTGCCAGAGTCCGGCCACTGCAAGCTCGCCAGCTCTGCCCTGCCCCTCTCCTACCGCAACGCTTAGCCACCTCTGGCCCTGCTCCCTCCTCCAGCCCTGGCTGTCATGGGAGGTTCCCGGGGATGTGGCCGGAGGGGAAAGGCACTGTTATCCTTTCATTTCCTGAGCTCGCTCCGCTGCGGTTTTGCAGGGAGCGGAGACGAGGAAGCGCTCGCCGACGCTCAGCAGCCAGTTCAAGCGGTCCCTGGAGCTGTTGATGAGGACTCTCAGCGTGTGTCAGCCGTTTTTTGTCCGTTGCATCAAGCCCAATGAGTACAAGAAGCCCATGGTAAGTCCTGCTTTCTCTCCTGGTTGCTTTTCCTACAGGACCGCCCGCAGGGTCGCTCTGCCCTGGAGCTAACAGCAAAACTTCTTCAGGCATCAGTGGAGTCAGGATTGAGCCTGGGTCCTTAGGAAACCAACCCACAGCCTGTTCCGCAAGCAAGAGAGTCACCAGAGGGTTGGCAACATCAGGCACTTGCTTTGCAATCCAACAGCACCCCAAAACTTTTTGCAGAGGGGAGCTCCTCACTCTGCCTTTCTTCCCAAAGACAACCTCGAGGAATTCACCCTTCAGCCCTTTCTCCTATAGGAAATGTCTCTGAATTTCCATAGGGGGTAGGCATCTCCCTACCAGAGACTTAGGCGTAGCTGTAGGGACCTGGGTTTAGTCCTACGGCAGGGTTCAAAGTTTCCTAAAAGTGATTCCCCTTCACATGGGTGTTTTCTACAAAATCTTTGCTCCCAAGGGATCTCACTTGGTTTCATCCCTGTTTGATCCTTTCAGCTGCTTTTTTTTTTTTTTTTTTTGGCACCAATTGGGAAAGCACGATTCTAAAAGCAGAGAAAAAAAAGAGGCAAAACAGCACAGAGGAAAGGTGAGAGGAATTATTTTGCTCTGATTCCCAGGGACTTGCTTCAAAAGCAACGAACACTTTGGGGCCAAACTTTAAGGAGCAAATGAAAGGGAAGGAGATGGCTGTAAATCCCCCTGACCATCAACTGCTCACGGAGGGGACTCCAAGTTTTGCAGCGAAAGATAAATGATAAGGCGGGTGCTGAACGCCCTGATCCCACTGTCAGCACCTTGCAGGATTGGACCCTGGTGCTGTTAGCAATCACTGTTAGCTCTTCACCACGCTTAATAGTGATACTGCTCGGGGAGGAAGAGCTCTGTTTAATAATAATTTCAGCTATTTGTTTCTGTGAAATCATTTTGCCCGTGCCTTCGCGCTCCAGCAGCAGTTAATCTAGCCAGAGCTGGAGCTTTATCTAAAGTCAGCGTCTGTTAGCAAAGCTCAGCTAGGTGCAAAAAAGCATCAAATACTGAATTTCAGAGCTGTTACGTACAAGCAGTGATTGTCTGAAACTTATTTTTGCCGTTCAGCGAGCCTAATAAGATGCAGGGCGAAAGGTTTGGTGGCTCCCTCAGAGCAGTTTATTGTGCCCTTATCCTGGTTTTGGTGAGCGCAGAAAGGCACCTGATAGCACGTTAATGGAATACTTTGGATTAATATTTAACAATATGTCTGATCTGAGATTGTCATCTGAGCTGAGATCACAACAAGACCTTCTTTAAAAACATGGGTGATGTTGCAAAATAGATGTACATCTTGAACTGATGTTAGCAAATTATTCCCAATGCCCTGACTCTGAGCTGTTTTTACACCTGGATGTCTGGGATTCGGTCTGGCATTTTGTCTCCTGCGTAGGAAGCCTGTATTTCATCAGCTCTTGCAAGCGCTAAGCCAGAAGTCTCTGTCCAACCCATTTATCTACAAAACTTCCAGCGGGACATAAAAACAGCTATGAGTTCGAAAGAGTCGGACAAAGAGAAATTAATCTCCCCATTAAAGTAAGGAGTGGATGAGACAACACTGAATCAGAGACTGCAGTGCTATATGATATGGAATGTGATTTCTTGCTAAATTTATTTTTGGCCTTTGTTTAATAATACAAAGGGAAAAAAAAAATCCCACATAATGGTACACAGAGCTGTGCAGGGTGACTGCAAAAGAGAACGTTTTCTGGGAGTTCATTTTCTGTCCCTGGCTTTGAAGGAAAGCGTACTGATAGTGAAAGGAAATGGGATAGTGGGAAGTGAAAGGTCAGTGGAAAGTCTTGACTGTTTGTTATTTTATGTTATTTTAAAACTTTTGCTTCCTTCTAAAATGTGCTTTGGGTGAAAAAAAAAAAAAATTGTTTTCATTGGGATGCTGGCTGGAGTTCTCTGGGTCTGTACATCGTCCCACGCTGCTGTTTCCGAGCATTGCTCTGTTGTTCTGGTTAGTCCGAGAGAAATACATAGGATGGATTAGGTAACAAACCACGCAAAGAAAGTCAAAACTGTCTCCAGCAGCCTGTGCCTCATCAGGCCCTGATGCCAGGAGCGCATAGTTGCCCGTATGTGCAATGAACTAGCCCTACAAACCCTGGAGGGTTATTTGCGAGCCCACAACCGCTCACATACCCTTCTGCTTCATGGCAGGGGGAGGCAGAGGAACACACACCTCTGTCCTCTGCACCTTTCTTGTCCCCAGTACCCACTTTAGATAGGGACAGCTTGAGACCAAATCTGGATGGTGCTACGTCTTTTCCTCGCTCATCCATTGTCTTCTCCTGGGATCGGGATCTGTCTCACTTCCCTCCAGCCCTTTCATGGTTAAGTGGCTGCTACGAGCCAGTCAAAAAGCTCCCTCCAGGGATGGGGAGATGGGTGCGTCCATAGGGCAGATCCTTCTGTCCCAGGAGATGCATCTGAGATACAGGGATACCTGAGATACAGGCACATACCTATCTCTCCTCACTCACTTCAGGTGACTCACATTTTCATAGAACCACAGAATGCTTTGGGTTGGAAGGGACCTTTAGAGGCCATCCAGTCCAACCCCCCTGCAGTGAGCAGGGACATCTTTAACCAGATCAGGTTGCTCAGAGCCCCGTCCAACCTGACCTGCAATGTTTCCAGGGATGGGGCCTCTGCCACCTCTCTGGGCAACCTATGCCAGTGCTTCACCGCCCTCAGTGTAAAACATTTCTTCCTTATATCCAGCCTAAATCTCCCCTCCTTTAGTTTAAAACCATCACCCCTTGTCCTGTCACCACAGGCCTTGCTAAAAAGATTTTAGATGCTCATATTTGTACATGCACAGATGCTCACATTTTAGACAGCTGAAGGGAGGGCAGGTGAATAACACCCTGGCAGTAACTCTTTGGCCCAGGCTGGGATTTACTGTCCCGACTTTCTGCGATGTGCCAGCACCACACCACGTCTGCCTTTATTTTACACTTGGGTTGAACACTTTTTGGATGCTCCCAGTAGACAACATCAGGCTGCAAGAGGGTGCTCTCAGGGGCTCCAGGATCCTTCTCAACGCACTAGAGCATGGCAGAGATTTTCCTGAACCTCCCTTTGCTTCAGCAGATCTGCCCATCTAGCAGCATTATCCATCCACCCCGAGGCACCCAAAGCAAGGGAGAGCACCCAGGTTTATTAGCAAACATGTGCAAGGACTGGGTTACCTATGTCTGCTGTCTGGCCTTGAAACTGTCTGTTGCTTGGCAGAAGCAGCCATGGATGCTGGTCTGAGATTTGTCCTTTCCCTAAAACCCTCAGCTGCTCGCAGTTCTGACCTGTTCATTTTAAGCTCCTCAGGTGTCCTTCTGGGTTCAGGGTGGTTTGATGATAACAGGCTTATCTCAGGTCTTCAGCGTCTCCAAGGCTGCACTCTTCTTTTGTGTGACTTCAGGGTGTCACCTACCCTAAGATCAACTGGTGTAGGCACTCTAAGACCTTTGAGTGTCTGAGTCTTCGCTGATACGGTCCTCTGCTTCCTCTGCCTGCAAAACGGTACTGCCCTGCCCGTACAGGAGTGTTGTGATCATGCCAGTAAAGCTCAGAGCGGTGGTCAGGAGTTAATGACCATGAGCGGTCATTGCAAGGGTGACTGTGAGGTTTGACCCTTGTAGATGCAGCATCACTGCCCATTTTCCCAAGGTGATGTTCACCATTGCATTGTGCTCTCCGGTTCTCCTCTCAGTTCTTTGTGTAATGTGTAGGACACATCCAGTCTTGCAAGAGGGAATTAAAGAAATGGAGTGAATCAAACACACTCAGCAGTTCACAGGATCAGGCCCATGACAGCCAACAGTCCTACGGCCTTGGGTCCACAAAATGAAGGATTTGGGTGGATGCCTGACTTGCTTGCCCCACACATCTTCAAAGTCCCCGCTCTCTTATGGCCAATCCAGGCCAAGCTGTGCAATCAAACCACCGTGTCCTGTAACCTCCCCAGCTGTTTGACCGGGAGCTGTGCGTCCGTCAGCTGAGGTACTCAGGGATGATGGAGACCATCCGGATCCGCCGAGCCGGCTACCCCATCCGCTACACATTTGTGGAGTTCGTGGACCGGTACCGGGTGCTCATGCCCGGGGTGAAGCCAGCATACAAGCAGGTGAGCATCTTCTTCCACAGGTAACGATTGCTCTCTGCTGGGCTCTCCAGAGATATTTATGGGGTGTGCATCCTCTCCAAAAGCAATTATGCAACATTTGATCCCCAGATGTTACAGTGGTGCTCTGGGCTTTCCAAGTGAAGGAAAAATGGTTATGGGGCTGGCAGGGACTGGTCACCATATTCAGCCTGTCCCTCTCACGCACCTTAAATGTGGTGACAGTAAAGCCCTGGAAACCTCATTAGCAGAAAACTGCTGGAATTGGGACTAGAAGAAGTCTCCACTGGGTTTGGGAGGAGCGATGGGTGAGGCTGGTCCTGGTGAATCCCACCCCCTCTCCCACCAGGGTGACCTGCGTGGGACGTGCCAGCGCATTGCCGAAGCGGTGCTTGGGAAGGATGATGACTGGCAGATCGGCAAGACAAAGATATTCCTGAAAGTAGGTGGTTCTCCACATCCCCCCCGCCATCTGGGACCCTTGCCTGTGAAGGGGTCTCCTACCAGTCCCTTTCCTCCACGAGACGTGACCCTTTCCCATGGTCTCTGGGCTGGTGTGGCAGTGGGTAGAACCTGGGCCAAGGCAGGATATTTGGGGCCGGTTTAGGAAGCGGCAGGCAGGAGGAAGTGCTGACGCTCTGCCAGCACTGATGCATGCACATATCCATAAGGACACAGAAATAGTCACATACAGCGCACAGCCTTTTCCCTCCTGGGCTGAGCTGCTCAACCTCATCTCCTGCCTTCACCCAAAAAGCACAGCAGCAGGAGGAATGTTCATGCAGAGCCCTGCAGAGAAATGGACCGAGAGCACAACGGGCTCGCTTTGCTTTCAGCACATCCTTGTGCAACCCAAGACGTGTCTACAGCCTCCCTTTCTGCGTCGGTCTAGCTGATGCAGAGCAGCCCAATGTTGCAGGTCCTCTTCAGCCCCGTTCACACTCATCTCTCCTTACAAACCCATTCCTGTGTTGCTCTGGGAAGATGAGGCTGAGCTGTCCAGGAACCAGGCTGGAAGAAAAGGCTTCTCTCTAGCAAAAATCGCAGTGCTAAACCCTGACCGCTTATATCTAAATTCACCCCCAACCCCATGGCCAGCGTGAACACCCCCACCTCTTTCCTAGAAGCTGTTCCCACTAGTCACTCTTTCCAGAGCCTGTTATCAAGATCTTGCAGCTGTCAGGGCAGGAAATGGAGAAATTGGGAGGCCCCAAGGGGCTGTGTGAGGTCGAGCAAAGCAGGAAACGTGTGGAGCTGCCTCTGCTGCACCCAGCACAGCAGGGCTCAGCGTGCCGCAACCGGGAGAGAAAGCCAAGTTACAAACGGTGTGGGGGGAATCAATAGAAAGCTTGGACTGGTGCATCTGAAAGCCTCAGGGCAAGGAAATTCAGTGTTTTCAGGGAGCTCTTTTGTCCTTTAGGGTATGAAGGCATTGCAGCCTTGGCTAGAGGGAGTGATGGGATCAAGGCAGCCTGGAGTTTGTTCCCAAACCTCTCCAGTGCTCCCGGGAACTGCTCCTATGGCTGGCAGCACTAGCAGGGAGCGCTGCACGGAAGGGCAACGTAATTTGGTTGTTTTCAGACTATAAAGTGTTGCATATGCAGCTTCTGGATGCTCTGGTTCATTTGGGAAGGAAGGCAGTAGGTCACTAGGGTTTATGTTAGGATTTCCCCAGTGGGGATACTTGGATGATATCCAAGTATCACCCAGTGGCATGATACCTGGGATGTAAAATGTCCCAAGAGTTTATTTTGGACGTCTCCTCTGGGGAAGGGCCTTGTACCACCCCTCCTGCCACATATCAGGCAGACGGAGAGCTTGAGACACGGGTGCTGTGTCGCTTCCTCCCACAGGACCACCACGACATGCTGCTGGAGATTGAGAGAGACAAGGCCATCACGGACAAAGTCATCCTCATCCAGAAGGTGGTCCGCGGGTTTAAAGACAGGTAGGTGTGAGGTCCACTGCCAAATGGGAGGTGGGCTATGTGGGATGCTTCACCCAGTAAGCAGCTCCTGGGTGATGCATCACCTGATGCTCATCTGACCTATCCTGCCCGCAGCTGGGGAGAAGGGACCCCTGATGTGTTGGCACTCAGGTGCAGCAAGTATTGGAGGAAAACAGTAGAGGAAACAAGAGGAAAACTGTACTATCCACCTCAAACGTGGACAGAATAGGACCTTCCATCCCTGATCAGTGCTGTCTTCAGGGGAGCTGACGTTTGCTATGACAATGCAGCAGTGGGACTCTGAGCCTGCTGAAGGCAATGCTAAGCCTGCAGTCTATGGGGATCTCCACAAGATTGCAATGGGACCACTGGGTCATCCACTGTGACTAACGTTGCTCTCCCCAAAGCCCAAGGGGTTCAGAACTCTTCCCTTTGCAACCCAGTTGCCAGACTGGGGAAGAGGGCAGGTAGCCCATGGGGAGCTCATGGAACAGTTGTGGAAGAGGAGGAGCCACAGCCAAGGACAAGCTTCACCCATGGAGAAGGGACAGTTCCTGGGGCTTTGTGCGTTTTGTCCGAGCCATGGCTGTGACTCAGGTTGTGCCTTAGGCTTTGCAGAAAGGGCACGTGCTAAATAACTCAGCAATCTTTCCCACAGTAATCCTAGCGAGACCTCCAAGCCCTCCCAACACAGTTGTCTCCAAGGTGTCTACAGGTAGAATCAGGCCAGGCTAAGAAGGATGGGAGGAGCAGATGGGGGTAGCAGGGTGGTGTTGCTGAAGTTTGCTCTTGATCATTTGGGTGAGATTGAATCCATTCTCAGATGCTGGGATTGAAGTGGGGAGAGCAGGCAGGGAAGAGATTTCAGATGTGAGAGGAGGGTACAGGACGGGGGGAAGGAGGGGACCATTCTCAGCATCTCCTGCTCTGCCCATTCCCATAACCTGGCAGAATCTGCCTGCAGAGACCTATCAGAAAAAATCAGACCTATTCAGGCCAAAAATGCAGTGTTTACTCCACCTGGCTGCTCAGTTTCAAATCTCCAAAGAATGAGGCCCAGAAGGTGATGATAACCTGCAGCCAAACCACAGAGGCAAGAGATTGAAATTACTTTGCAGGTCCAATTTCCTGAAAGTGAGAAGTTCAGCCCTGATGATTCAGAGATACTGGCGTGGACATAACTGCAGGAAGAACTACGGTGCTGTAAGTACAGGGGTGCTTCCTCACACCTCTGCCTTCCTACTTCTTTCAGCTGGGACATACGTAAGAGTTTCCTGGCTCAAAATGCCCCACTGGGTGTAGGAGAGGGTGGGGTTGGCTTTTATCAGTTGGAGCAATGAATGGAGGTTTGCTTTTGCTGCTTTGCCTTCTCATTGGAGAGAGCACCTGACCACCTTCTAGCTGTCCTTTTCACAGAATCGCAGAATCATTTTGCTGGAAAAGACCTTTAAGATCATCGAGTCCAACCGTACCTGTCCACTACTAAACCATGTCCCTAAGCGCCTCGTCTGCCCGGCTTTTAAATCCCTCCAGGGATGGGGACTCCACCACTTCCCTGGGCAGCCTCTTCCAATACTTGATAACCCTCTCCGTGGAGAATTTTTTCCTAATATCCAATCTAAACCTCCCCTGGCACAACTTGAGGCCATTGCCTCTCGTCCTATCACTTGTTACTTGGGAGAGTTAGATGTCCATTGCACCAACCGGTCACTTGGGGTTTTAACAGTCTTCCCCTAGTTTCCAGGTGATTGAAACTCAAACTTCCTCTGAAAAACAGACTCCATCTCCAGGTGGGACCATACCTGGCTTTCTCCCCAACCCAGTCCATGGCCCTCTTCTCTCCCTGTCCCAGCTGGCTCTCACCCAACAGCGGGTCATTTGGGAGGTGTGTTGGGGTCTAAAGTGTCTCAATATCATCCTCAAAGCCTGCAGCTTGATAGGAATAGCCACTTTTAGGCTGGTCAGGATGCTGCCTCCTGCCATGAAACAGCACCTTGGCTGTCAGGCAGGAGGTCGTCTGCACATGCTGGACCTCCATGGGAGCAACCCTAGTGGCTTGTGGCTACCTTGAGATGACCAGACGACCTCCTGAGGCCTCTCAAGGGCAGAAACTCTGTAGGACTCGGTGGGGAAGAAACTACCTTTGTCCTTCCTGGGTTTTGAATCAGTGCAGCAGCCAGAAGGCTTCATTTCTCCACCCTCTTGGAGAACCTCCCTCCCGAAGGCTTGTCCTGGTGGGGGCTGATTTCAGTGGCTCTTATTTACAGCCATGCAAGAAGGAGATTAGCAATGGAAATCTGCTTATGGTGGGCGAGCCTCTGGGTAGTGGGGTGGTTTCATTCTGCTCCCTCTTGCAGATGCGGATTGGCTTCCTGAGACTGCAGGCCCTCTACCGATCCCGCAAGCTCCACAAGCAGTACCACATGGCTCGCCGGCGGATCATCGAGTTTCAGGCACGATGCCGGGGCTACCTGGTCCGTAGGGCTTTCCGCCACCGCCTCTGGGCTGTCCTCACCGTCCAGGCATACGCCCGGGGCATGATCGCCCGAAGGCTGTATAAGCGCCTCCAGGGGGAAGTAAGTACCACGGAGGAGAGGTCAGTCCTGGGAAACGGAGGTGGGGAGAGGGGAAGTAAACACACTTCTGCATCACGTGCTGGTGGGATCGGTTGTTAAAGAGCAAAAAAGAATTTCAAAAATAAGTAGATGCCTATTCAGAAGTGTTCTTGTGTTTATTCCCCCAGTATCATCGACGCCTGGAAGCGGAGAAACTTCGGCTGGCAGAAGAGGAACGACTCCGAAAGGAGATGAGTGCCAAGAAAGCCAAAGAGGAAGCAGAAAAGAAGCACCAAGTACGCGGGGACTGATCTCTTTCTGGGGTTCTGTCTCTGTTTTCCAGGGACTGTTTTTGCTCCTTTGAGGGGGAATGCCAAAAATATCTAAGGGATTTCTGCCCTGCTTGAGCGGTTGGTATTTAATTCACTGAAGTACTCTGTGCTCTAACTAGTTTGAAGCTGCTCCAGAATTTCTAATCTGCTGCACAGGAATGCCAGAGGTTACGGTTGTTATTCACTTGCTTTTGCTATTGTATAAAGGCTGAAGGGGGAACTGGGACACTCTGTGTGTGTGTGTGTGTGCACATACATGGTTGTTGTATAAAAGACACAAATAAGGCCAGTGAGAGTCTCTGTGCATGGACTAAACCCCATAAACAGGCACTAAAGAAGGAGAAAATGCTCTTGCTTTGTCCTTCAGCAGTTAGGAAACTGAGGCATGGACATGCCACTGATTTGCTCCAAGTCACGACGCTGGTATAGTGCCCCAAGCACCGGGCAGTCTGCTTTTCTAAAGCCAGGTCCTGCAGAATTTAGTGCCAGCTCTTTGGAGGGGGCAGTTCAGACATTGTACTTGTCCTCTTGCAGGTACGCCTGGCCCAGCTGGCACGGGAAGACGCAGAGAGAGAAGTGAAGGAGAAGGAGGAAGCACGTCGGAAGAAAGAGCTCTTAGAAAAAATGGAGAAAGCTCGCAACGAGCCAGTGAACGACTCGGAGATGGTGGACAAAATGTTTGGATTCCTGGGGACGACCTCCTCCCTGCCCGGCCAGGAAGGACAGGCACCCAACGGCTTCGAGGTACTGGAGACATACACGAGCCTGGCTATCACATGAAAGGCTTTAGCAACATATTAATGAATCAGGGGAGAGTACAGCAATACAAACGTGGGCCTCTGAAGGCTTCCTTCAAGACCAGGCTCTTCTGTGTGGCCCCAGAGGCTTACTGTGCCGTGGCTGGGGACAGGCAGGCAGCCTGCAGACTTTCTCTGGGGCTGCCAAATGGAGGAGAGCAGTATCACAATAAGTTCATTGAGGACCTGTGGCCTTTGAGATCTTTTCCTTCATGGTTCATCGTGGCTCGTGGCATTTAGCTCTTGGACACCCTTTCCCCATGCTAGGAGTGGGGCCATGCTTGTTGCTTCTCCTACTGCTCTGGGGATGTTCCTGGGCACAGGCATGGGCTGGGCTCCAAACTTATGTTTCATGGTTTTCCCTCCAGCTGGCTTTTCCTTTTGGGATGGAAATCAGACAGACAGAAAAGTCAGGCCCAAAGGTAGTTCAGTATCTAAAGCCATGCTGAGTGCCTGACATGTCCTTCCCCACCAGGATCTTGAGCGAGCCCAGAAGGAGTTGGAGGAAGAGGACCTGGATGCAGCACTGCCTCTCCCCGAGGAAGAGGAGGAAGATCTCTCGGAGTACAAATTTGCCAAGTTTGCCGCCACGTATTTCCAGGGCACGACGACACACACCTACATCCGCCGGCCTCTCAAGCAGCCTCTCTTGTACCATGAAGATGAAGGAGACCAGTTGGTGAGGCAGGGGATGAAAAACCTTGAGCGGGACGGGGTGGGTTGGAGCAAGCTTGTGAAACCCTTCAGCCAAAGGTCACCAGCAGTTTCCCTTCGGGATACACTGCTGCGCTTGTGGTTCGGTGAAGAGCACCGCCCTCATCTGCTGCACGCGTGTCAGTAGATACTGTCCCACCAGCACGCTTTGAGCACTGACAAGACAACGAGCATTAGAGGGGTGTAGCATTAGAGGAGTAAGTCCCTCTCTGTAACTTGTTATTTGTGTTAAGACAATTAATGAAGTGCTCTGGGCTCAGGGCATGGACGATGAAAATTATTGAGCGAGTACCACTTGTAAAGCTGCTACTCGGCAGCTGGAAAAGTTGCTTTTTACCTTGTCATATGCACCAGAGCAGAGCTAGCAGAGAAGAAACGCTTGTCCTATAGCCAGCAGTACAAGAGCAGAACGGTATTGAACCTGCATGGCTGTAATGACCACTACATTGGCCACGAACTTGCCTTCGCTGTGGTTCTCCTTCCCCTCTGCAGTGGGTTAGGAGCTGCCAGTCACTGCCTCTCTATACAGTTGGCATCTCCTAGCCAAGAAGCAAACCCCTTGTAGGGTGCACAAACACACTCGTGATGGCGTGAACACAGAGCCTGAATTTGTGGTCCCAGCCACCAGCCTGCCCAGCTTGCTCAGATGGGATGTATGCTGCAGGCAAAACTGTTATGTGTCACGCAGGGAAGGGTTTTATCTCCTGCAGATGTACAGAGAGACCACGGTGGTGATCCTGATGGATTCAGCATGGCTTGACCACCCCCTCCACTGCCCTGGTGCGAGCTAATGGAGTTAATCTTTCCTTTCAAATAGGCAGCACTTGCTGTGTGGATCACTATCCTCCGTTTCATGGGAGACCTCCCTGAGCCGAAATATCATACAGCCATGAGTGATGGTGGCGAGAAGATACCAGTTATGACAAAAATCTATGAGACTCTTGGGAAAAAGACCTATAAGAAAGAACTGCAGGCTCTGCAGGGAGAAGGAGAGGTAACTGCTGCGGCTGTAAAAGAGACGCTGTTTTTAGGACTTGGATATTGAAACGTGTTGGAAAGAAACGACTTGTGGGGTTTACTGCAGGCAATCAGTTTGTTGACTTTATTTGCAATTATGCTATGAAGGGAGAATTTTCCATGTGTCAGGTGTTGATCCTGTCCCTTCTTCTTCACGGGGATATCTTAACGTCCCCCAGAAATACAGTAAGGGAAGTGCCCTGATATCTCATGGGGCTTTGGTGTCTCTCCTCCTTGTAGGGCAGAAGTACATGAGGAGAGCGCAATGCCTTGTGTCATCGGTCTCACATTTAGGGATTTCTTTTTGATCTGCCCTGGGTCAGAAGAGACGAAATTAAAAATGTGCCCTTAATCTTGGAGCAGGAAATAAAGAGTTACCAGGGGATTAAGCTGTGGAAATAAAAAAAAAAATCCCTATTATATCCTCAGTGCATTCTGGGATGTCACTGGAGGACTTCGTCTTAGGACCCCTCCCAGACAAGACATTGTCCTGGATAAATCACTGTCCATAGCGCTGATATGCTTTTGTCTTTGGCAATCGCTTTATTCAATAGGACAAGATATTACCTGGTATTGGGATTTTCTAGGTGGCACTGTTGCATTTCCAAGAAGTTTCCTGTAGTATCGTCTGGACAAACCCCTGCATCATTTGCAGATGTAAATTAACAAATTTCCTAGTTTTTAGAGACGGTTATATCATCCAGCACTTTCAGTGAATTACCTGAGAAGGAGAGTAGCCTCATCTGGATTGTAATTCTGTAAAAGTATACTCCAAGAATAACCTTTCATTCCTTCTACCTATCATTTCTTGCTTGTCTATTACAAAAAGGCGTATTTTGACCAATTGAGACATCAGGTAGTACAGAAGAGAAGGAAAATTTAAGCTGTCGTTTTTGTCTGTGCTTACGTCTGCTCTGCAGAGTGCACAACAGTGCAGAGAGGTGTCTGAGCTGACTCTGAGCGTGATGATATGCAAATCCAAGTTTACAGTACCGACTTGGCTTTATAATGGATATAAACCATCACAGCTGCAGGACTCAAAGTGTTGATCTGGTGTAAAATCACAGTCTTTTCAAAGCTGTTTAAACGGGGAGAGGTTAACTGGGTCAAAAAGTGATTATCCATGCCATTTTAATCCCACAACTGGCATAAAGTTGGTATAAAAGTGGCAAGCCAACCGTAACTTGATGAAATGTAGTCAGTGCCTGGGTCTGTCCCACATCAAATTTATTCTTCGGGGAAATCTGCTAGAGCACAGAGCTGGTTAACAGTGATGAAACCACAATGGGTAACTACCTGTCCATGAATCCCTGGCTAGATGACTTCCAGCTCACAAACCTGCTGTGCAAATGGCTCATCTCAGAGAGTAGTCTTCCTCATCTCATTTGCAATGTAGGAACAAGCCTGAATGGCATACAGCAGAACTGGGTGGACCCAGGTTGACTAGAAGTCAGCCGTGCATTCAACACAACTCTTTTCAAGCATCCCCAATATGTAATTTTGATCTGGAGGAGGCTCATTTACTAGAGAGTATCCGCAAAATTCAGAGGCAGACCTGGGTTGTCGGGGGCACAGGAATATGGGTCCACACTTCTGGTTCCCACCAGCCTCTGAAATACCATAGAATCATAGAATGCTTTGGGTTGGAAGGGACCTTTAGAGGCCATCCAGTCCAACCCCCTGCAGTGAGCAGGGACATCTTTAACCACATCAGGTTGCTCACAGCCCCGTCCAACCTGACCTGCAATGTTTCCAGGGATGGGGCCTCCACCACCTCTCTGGGCAACCTGTGCCAGTGCTTCACCACCCTCAGTGTAAAACATTTCTTCCTTCTATCCAGCCTAAATCTGCCCTCCTTTAGTTTAAAACCATCACCCCTTGTCCTGTCACCACAGGCCTTGCTAAAAAGCCTGTCCCCATCTCTCCTCGAGGCCCCCTTGAAGCACTGCAAGGCCGCACTAAGGTCTCCCCGCAGCCTTCTCTTCTCCAGACTGAACAGCCCCAACTCTCTCAGCCTGTCCTCGTAGCAGAGGTGCTCCAGCCCTCGCTTCATTTTCAAATATCTCACTCTCTGCCCAGGATTAATGGTCTTTGCAGGAGCCCGGGGGAGGCAGGGAGAGCACGTACTCGGCAGAGCTGTGTCTCACTGCATTGCATCCACGCCTCTTGCTTTGCAGAGTACTCACATTGACGGGCACAAGAAGAACAGTGTGCGGCACAAACTGGTCTCCTTAACACTCAAGAAGAAATCCAAACTGACGGAGGAGGTGAGAGGAGACGCTTGGCCGCCTGGCAGCACAAGTGCCGTTGGATTGTCTGCAGCCCTCTCTGACTCTCTTCTGCTTTTCCCTAGACAACATAGAACCAGCCCTCCTCTGGGTTTGGCGCTACCTGTCTCTCTGCCTGAAAGATTTAAGGAGTGTTTAAGGGGAAAGGTTGGCTTCCCGTGTCTCCTTGAGTCATTCTGCACCTCGCGCCGGCCTCCCCTCGGCTCCCGTTCTCCATCCATCCAGCATCTTCCCTCCCCTCTTTCACAGCCCTCCATCCGGCTGCTGATACCTCCCACCACTCTGTGATGGTCTGAATGTTATCCCTGCTTTTAGCTTCCTGCCCTCCACTGTGGTGTAGGTAGCAGAGGTGGGGTCTCCAAAAGCGCTCACCCATCCTCTGCGCCTCTCCAGTGCCAGCGGCAAAACTCCCCATAGCAGCAGTTAGCTCAAGCTGAGAGCTTTTGAAAATCCCATCCCAAAAGAGTGAGGAGCAATAAATCTTTTGGGGAAGGGGGGGGATGGGGAGATGAAAGCAGTGTGAAGACGTGTATTCAGTCGTCTTTTACACACTGCCTTGTCCGCTTCCAGAGCAGGCATCATCTCACCTGGCTGTAGCTGCCTGAGAGCGTGAAGATTGCTCTCTGAGATAGTCACCCTCCTTCCCTTTAGGGTCAGTGGGGAGAAATAAAACCCAACCCAGCTTACCCTAATGTGGCTCTGAGCGCACTCTAGAAATGCCCGTCTTTCTCCGGTGGCTCTAAATGGAGACTGGGTTGACTAGCTGAGACAGAGAGCTGGTAGGTGGATGCATGCCATCCTTGTTTTCACAAACAGCACCATGCTTATGTGCTTTTGCCTGCATCATTAGCATGGGGAGAGGGTCCATTCTGTCAGTGGTTTCATAATTTTTTTAATATAACCGAGTTAAAGGGACAGGCCTTCCTTGGCAATAAGGTTGGGTTATTCCAAAGATCCTTGGTGGCCCTTTCCCGGATGCAGGACCAGCTCAGAGCTGGGATGCAAGGTTGCCAATGTAGAAACCCTGGGCAAAGACCAAGCAGGTAGGAGTCTGACCGGACAGGACCAATTTCAGCTTCACCCATATGTAATTAAAGCCAACAAAGTCACACCCTTCCATCGCTGATAAAGTGCTAGATTGAAGATCTTCTGAGTCCCCTCCTGGCTGGTGGAGGAGTCCTCCTGGGGGAGCACCACACATTTGGGATGGGGGTGGGGGGAACATAGTAACTGGCTGTACTGAAAGAGAGCAATGTGTCTGGTTGGCAGGTGACAAAGAGACTTCACGATGGTGAGTCCACGCTCCAGGGTAATAGCATGCTCGAAGACCGACCCACCTCCAACCTGGAGAAGCTCCATTTCATTATTGGTAATGGCATCCTCAGGCCAGCCTTAAGGTTAGAAATCAAGACAAAGGCATAAACATGCCATTCTTTTCATTCCTTCTTCCTTCAGCTATTCTTGTCCAAATGATTTTGCTATTGTGCGCAGCTTTACAAAGCTCTCATATAATTTTTCTGGTTGTGTTGTATAATATGGGCTGGGCTGGATCATGTTCCTTACTGTCCATATCAGGCCTGAGGGAAAGACCATGCAGAGGGACTCAAATGCTTCTGAAAGTGCTAGTGGCTACTGGATTGGTGTTTTAACGCTCTCTCTTGTTGTCCGCTACCCTTTGTTTTCTGTTTGACCATTTAGATCTCTTTTGTTTGCGTGAATATTTTTAATGGTATACTAATGAAAAACTCTAACTCATTTCAGTTGCTAAATCAAGCATTCAAAAATTGGAAAGTGCCAAATTAAGGCCAACTGAACATCTTTGGTTTAAACCATTTATATGTGTGTGTGTGTGTGTTATAATATAGTCCTTGTTTATGTAGTCTCACAATCTTTTCACTCACCCCTATCAGCTCACTCCAGGAACAGGGTGGGCATCCTCGTCTGATGGCCAGCTTCTTTAATTTTCATTTTATCCCCCCAGTTCACCATGAAACCCCTAGCCTTGCTTTCCTGCACAAAGTCTGCTCCAAAGCCAGACCTGGTAGCGTCCCATGGGCTTTCCCACGGGGTTTGTCAGTGTAACAGGTTGGCTAACATTTTTGTTGCCTCCCAGTCTCCACCCCTGGTCCCTTTAGACCAGACATGACCATGACCACAGACGCCTCGAGATATACCTGCTCTGGCATGGACTTATCCACAGCCACAGACGCTTCAGGGTGTCCTGCTCCCACGTGGACTCATCCACAGGTCACGGTCCCTTCGACTCGAGTTCACACTGGAGTTCCAGCCTGTCCAGTGCAGCAGCACAGAAACAGCAGCGATGCCCTGGCCATCTGCCAGCCCAGGCACACGGCCACTGCTGTTATCAGAATGTTCCCAGGCACAGCACGGTGAGATGATCAGCAGCACAGCACTACAGCAAGCAGCGAAAGCAAAAATCAGCCACTAACAAGCACTAGACTCTAAAATACAGTAAGGAGAGCAAGCCCCATGGCAAGCACAGGAGCCTGCCGATTAATAGCTAAACAGCAATAACAGCTATGAATCCGATCTAGCACATTCCAATCAAACCTGTCATTATCTCAAACCCTATGTTGGGCACCAAAAGGACCGTTGTGATTTAACCCCAGCTGACAACTAAGCCCACCCAGCCGCTCGCTCACTTCCCCCTGGTGGGATGGGGGAGAGAATCAGAAGAGTAACAGTGAGAAAACTCGTGGGTTGAGGTAAAGACAGTTTAATAGGTAAAGCAAAAGCCGCACGTGCAAGCAAAGCAAAACAAGGAATTCATTCAGTGCTTCCCATGGGCAGGCAGGTGTTCAGCCATCTCCAGGAAAGCAGGGCTCCATCACGCGTAACGGTGACTTGGGAAGACAAACACCATCACTCCGAACATCCCCCCCATCCTTCTTCTTCCCCCAGCTTTATATGCTGAGCATGACGTCATATGGTATGGAATAGCCCTGTCCCAGCTGTGTCCCCTCCCAACTCCTTGTGCACCCCCAGCCTGCTCGCTGGTGGGGTGGGGTGAGGAGCAGAAAAGACCTTGACCCTGTGTAAGCACTGCTCAGCAGTAATGAAAACACCCCTGTGTTATCAAGGCTGTTTCCAGCACAAATCCAAACCATAGCCCCGTACCAGCTACTCTGAAGAAAATGAACTCTATCCCAGCCAAAACCAGCACAATGAGGAAATACTGTTATCCCTCATTTTGCATGTAGAGAACTAAGGTTAAAGTCGAAAGTGGACATTAAATCCCAAAATGACATACCTAGCAATGTACGTACCTGTTTGGACATAAGAGCTGGACAAACCTTGACCTCCGCTGGAGCTGATGGTTCCCAACACTTCCACAAAGCGAATTCAGGTGGCTCAAGAGGAACAGCCGACAAATGAAGACTCCCAGCCGATGGCCCTCTATGAAAGTTAGTTTAGGAGACTCTCTTGATATTACTGGGAAACCTTTGTAAGAAGCCAGAATAGACTCCATCACCCAGAGGTGACATTGAGCTTCCTTGAACCTTCAGACTCCCTTTTATTTCCTTCCGCTAAGCTGTGCCAATCAGCCGTGGGAAATCTCAGCTGCAGCACAGGGAATACTCAGCGGACATTACAGGACTGGTGACGGATGGCATTTTAGAGACACTGCAACGATCAGGGTGACCATCATTAGGGCAGCTAAATTAATATCCCTGTGATGCTAAAATGAGCTTTTAACTATCAATCACACGCAGACAGGGTCTGCCTCTCTCTGTCTGTGTTGAAAACCACCACCTTGTTAACTCTAATGCTTTTTTCATTCCTATTGCAGGGATGAAATCTATTGTCAAATCTGCAAGCAGCTGACCCAAAACCCATCCAAAAGCAGCCATGCCAGGGGTTGGATCCTGATGTCCCTCTGTGTGGGCTGCTTTGCTCCTTCTGAGAAGTTTGTGAAGGTAAATTGTAGATGATATTTGTCTCATGAATTATCTGCCAATACATTTCCTTTTCCATCCATGGGACCAGCTTTTCTCTTGGGTTTCACAGTAAAGGGAATCCTGGTCTTTATCTTTGCCAGGAATGGGAATGACATAAAGTTCCTAAAAAACTTGTGTGTGATCCCAAGTTCAATGTCTGAAGTGGATCAGATGAGTCACTCCTGAGACGTGACTCTCTCTCTCCTGTGACTCCAAAGGGAGCGTAGACAACCAGTTCAGATGATGCCTCCTGCACTGTAGGTGTGTGAAGATGTGATTAAGTGTCTTCTGGCAGGAAAGTTGATTGTGGGAGGCTGCAAGTGGAATTTGCACACCCAGAATAACCCACATTTCTCCACTATTTCTCCCATGCAAAGGTCTGTGCGTTCATTCAAGCATCTACTGGCTTTGACAGTATGACCTCAGGCATGTACTCTGACAAAATTGATAAGGAATAGTACTACACAGCTAATTATAAATATACCTTAATATAAAAAAATGCACATAGAAAGGGGAGGGTTTAATTTATCTGGAAGAATGTTTGCATAGCTGCTCTCCGCATGCTACAACTTGCCCCACCATGTGTCATACTGCAAATGTCTAACTCTAAATAGCCATGTGAGAGATGACGTCTTCAGAAGCACTGTGGATCAGCAGGACTGAAGTCAGTGGGAGATGCTAAGTGGCTGGCACTTTTGAAAATCAAGTCGTTCTTCAGGATTTTCTTTTTTTCTGGGCAAAGTTTTGTTGCCTAGATTTGAACAGTCTGCCTTCCAGTCCTACCTAGAGTCCAACTAACACCCACTGGACTGCTCAAGTTAATCCCATGCCTAAGAGTTTGACTGGCTCAGGGCAAAGGGCTCAGCACTGTGTCTTTGCTTTGCCATGATATAAGACCTCCTTTGTCCCTCTCAGATCTTTGAATGTTGGAGCCTGGAACTGCTCCCAAGCCTGCTGGAGATAAAGATGTTCCATTAATTTCCACAGATATCAGATCAGGTACTGGGTCATCAGCACTGAAAGAGCTGAAGCCAAGAATAGAACTCCCTCCTTCATCCCCAGGCCTTGCCAGTATGAAATCTAATAAAGCAGATAAATCACTGGCAAAGTGGCAGAAAATTAAATTATGTCTGGAAATGAGATCTGAGAAAGTATGCCACAGGAGGTTGTGTGGGTTTGAATCTTTAATAGCGGAAGATTATTTTAGGTGAGTGAAGCCCTTCTCAGAAATAATTTATGGGTAGCTCTGGAGACTCAGACATAGAATCATAGAATCATAGAATCATAGAATGGTTTGGGTTGGAACAGACCTTTAAAGGTCATCCAGTCCAACCCCCTGCCATGGGCAGGGACATCTTCAACTAGGTCAGGTTGCTCAGAGCCCCGTCCAACCTGGCCTTGAACGTTTCCAGGGATGAGGTATCTACCACCTCTCTGGGCAACCTGTGCCAGTGCTTCACATGTACCTCTGCCCAAAATTATGGTCCATGCTGAAATACATGGCAATATTCTCAACAGCTTCAGAGAGGGTTTATACTAATTCTGCCCTTATTCATCACACTTTTGCACCTTGGGCTGTTGAAGACAATAGGCAGCCTGTGGTGACAGAAGCTCCTCGAGCATGAGTGCAAACAACGCTTGCAGCAGCCCACACTGTGGTGACCTTTCAAGGCCCCAGTTTTGCAAACAGTAACGCACAGGCAGTGACTTGGGCAATGTCCCAGAGCTCCTCTGAAGCCACTGTAGTTATCCATGGGGACATCATTGACACCTTCCATCTTAAAATGTTATGTTTTGAGATACAGCATTCTCCTGATGAAATGTTAATTCTGGCCCTGAACCACATACGTTCCCATCCAGACTCACTTTTTTGTTTTGTGAAAAGCAGAGGAGTATTCAAAGTTTGTTGAAGCTCAGTGAACTTTTCTTTTTTGAAGCTACATTAACCCAGTCCAGTCTGTTCTGGGTTAGGAGACAAACTCCATGTCAGTCCAGACCTTACTCTCAGACTCTTAATCTATTAGTACCGTATTTTCAGGAGTCAGTAGTCAGCCGAAATCTGATTTACTATGAGTTCACTGACTACTGCTTTAACCATGCAATAGCTACCACTGAACATATGAAAGCCACATGTTGGCTATCAGCCAATTAGCTAGATGACATTTTGTTAACCTCACGTCTTTTTCAATTGATGCCCTAACTTCTCATTTAGCAGTAATTATCCACCATTTTAATAGAAGGAAAAGCATATAAGGGTAAATATCTCTTACATTTCTTTCCTATACTCTTCCATGCAGTGAATGTTGTATCAGACTCCTGGTGACTTTTATCCTGAAACCTCTAGGCTCTAACTTTAATAGAAATGGAAATATTATGGAAAAAAGATGAGGAATTTTAGGAAACTCTTGTGCCTGGAAGTTGTTCCACAACCTTCAAAAAATGTCAATTAGAACTGAACATTTTGAGAAGGATTTAGCTGATAATGAAGCAGTCTCCAATATGTTTTCCTGCTCCCAAATATGAAGGTCGTGCTTTGGATCCCAGTAGACACCTTTATCTCATTGTATGCTAAGCATGGGTCAAGACACATTAGCACTCCTGTTCTTTGCACCTTTCTTTCAACTAATAATGGACTTTGGTGGGAAGATTCAGTCACAAAGAAGGAGAAATAAAAAAAAATGTGTAATGACATAGTTCACTGTTAACAGCATAATTAAAACTACATTTTTACACCTCATCAGCTGCTTGCAATCATTTGCAACAGCTCCTACCCATATAACCCGGCTGTGTTACCCAGTTATTTCAGAGCATCTCTATAAGTTACAGTTGACAGAGATATCTGTCTCTCTACCCATGTTATTTATGGACTGACAGCGTTACAGAGCAGTCTGTGCTACTGAAGGAACAGCTATGTGTTATCATTCAGAGAACTCTTTATCTGTCTGTAAAGTCCCTCTGAAAAATATGATTTACAGAACTATTAGTCTTAGCTACCTTTTTGACCAAGATATTTATGTAATATTTTTAAGTGTACTATCTTTCATACTGTGGAAGTCACTGGATTTAATTTTCTCTACAGTAATGTGGTTGTATTTTTAGCATACGGTGAAGTGCTTCAAATTCCGGTTTAGGATCTTCTAAAATGCAATTTAAAATCTGACTAAAGAGGCATCTGTTTAATGTAGCTGCGAAAGATCTTTTGTACTGGCAGCTAAGTGTTCTGAGTGGCATTCGCTTGCAATTGCCCTGGATCATTACTTATACATCTTTTTCATTCGCTCCCATCTTTTTGGCCAACACTCAATAACATTTTATAATACATCTTTAAAATACAGAGATAGAAATCAGTGGCAGCGATAGCAGGAACAGAGAAGCTGCTGCACTGGCTTCGATCAAAGGTCTGTCAGGGTGGTATGGGGAGGGCAATGGCCTCAAGTTGTGCCAGGGGAGGTTTAGATTGGATATTAGGAAAAAATTCTTCACGGAGAGGGTTGTCAGGCATTGGAACAGGCTGCCCAGAGAGGTGGTGGAGTCCCCATCCCTGGAGGTATTTAAAAGCCGGGCAGACGAGGTGCTTAGGGACATGGTTTAGCAGTGGACAGGTACGGTTGGACTCAATGATCTTTAAGGTCTTTTCCAACCAAATGATTCTATGATTCTATGATTCTATCTTATCTCCACCGAGGNCTGTGTAAGCACTGCTCAGCAGTAATGAAAACACCCCTGTGTTATCAAGGCTGTTTCCAGCACAAATCCAAACCATAGCCCCGTACCAGCTACTCTGAAGAAAATGAACTCTATCCCAGCCAAAACCAGCACAATGAGGAAATACTGTTATCCCTCATTTTGCATGTAGAGAACTAAGGTTAAAGTCGAAAGTGGACATTAAATCCCAAAATGACATACCTAGCAATGTACGTACCTGTTTGGACATAAGAGCTGGACAAACCTTGACCTCCGCTGGAGCTGATGGTTCCCAACACTTCCACAAAGCGAATTCAGGTGGCTCAAGAGGAACAGCCGACAAATGAAGACTCCCAGCCGATGGCCCTCTATGAAAGTTAGTTTAGGAGACTCTCTTGATATTACTGGGAAACCTTTGTAAGAAGCCAGAATAGACTCCATCACCCAGAGGTGACATTGAGCTTCCTTGAACCTTCAGACTCCCTTTTATTTCCTTCCGCTAAGCTGTGCCAATCAGCCGTGGGAAATCTCAGCTGCAGCACAGGGAATACTCAGCGGACATTACAGGACTGGTGACGGATGGCATTTTAGAGACACTGCAACGATCAGGGTGACCATCATTAGGGCAGCTAAATTAATATCCCTGTGATGCTAAAATGAGCTTTTAACTATCAATCACACGCAGACAGGGTCTGCCTCTCTCTGTCTGTGTTGAAAACCACCACCTTGTTAACTCTAATGCTTTTTTCATTCCTATTGCAGGGATGAAATCTATTGTCAAATCTGCAAGCAGCTGACCCAAAACCCATCCAAAAGCAGCCATGCCAGGGGTTGGATCCTGATGTCCCTCTGTGTGGGCTGCTTTGCTCCTTCTGAGAAGTTTGTGAAGGTAAATTGTAGATGATATTTGTCTCATGAATTATCTGCCAATACATTTCCTTTTCCATCCATGGGACCAGCTTTTCTCTTGGGTTTCACAGTAAAGGGAATCCTGGTCTTTATCTTTGCCAGGAATGGGAATGACATAAAGTTCCTAAAAAACTTGTGTGTGATCCCAAGTTCAATGTCTGAAGTGGATCAGATGAGTCACTCCTGAGACGTGACTCTCTCTCTCCTGTGACTCCAAAGGGAGCGTAGACAACCAGTTCAGATGATGCCTCCTGCACTGTAGGTGTGTGAAGATGTGATTAAGTGTCTTCTGGCAGGAAAGTTGATTGTGGGAGGCTGCAAGTGGAATTTGCACACCCAGAATAACCCACATTTCTCCACTATTTCTCCCATGCAAAGGTCTGTGCGTTCATTCAAGCATCTACTGGCTTTGACAGTATGACCTCAGGCATGTACTCTGACAAAATTGATAAGGAATAGTACTACACAGCTAATTATAAATATACCTTAATATAAAAAAATGCACATAGAAAGGGGAGGGTTTAATTTATCTGGAAGAATGTTTGCATAGCTGCTCTCCGCATGCTACAACTTGCCCCACCATGTGTCATACTGCAAATGTCTAACTCTAAATAGCCATGTGAGAGATGACGTCTTCAGAAGCACTGTGGATCAGCAGGACTGAAGTCAGTGGGAGATGCTAAGTGGCTGGCACTTTTGAAAATCAAGTCGTTCTTCAGGATTTTCTTTTTTTCTGGGCAAAGTTTTGTTGCCTAGATTTGAACAGTCTGCCTTCCAGTCCTACCTAGAGTCCAACTAACACCCACTGGACTGCTCAAGTTAATCCCATGCCTAAGAGTTTGACTGGCTCAGGGCAAAGGGCTCAGCACTGTGTCTTTGCTTTGCCATGATATAAGACCTCCTTTGTCCCTCTCAGATCTTTGAATGTTGGAGCCTGGAACTGCTCCCAAGCCTGCTGGAGATAAAGATGTTCCATTAATTTCCACAGATATCAGATCAGGTACTGGGTCATCAGCACTGAAAGAGCTGAAGCCAAGAATAGAACTCCCTCCTTCATCCCCAGGCCTTGCCAGTATGAAATCTAATAAAGCAGATAAATCACTGGCAAAGTGGCAGAAAATTAAATTATGTCTGGAAATGAGATCTGAGAAAGTATGCCACAGGAGGTTGTGTGGGTTTGAATCTTTAATAGCGGAAGATTATTTTAGGTGAGTGAAGCCCTTCTCAGAAATAATTTATGGGTAGCTCTGGAGACTCAGACATAGAATCATAGAATCATAGAATCATAGAATGGTTTGGGTTGGAACAGACCTTTAAAGGTCATCCAGTCCAACCCCCTGCCATGGGCAGGGACATCTTCAACTAGGTCAGGTTGCTCAGAGCCCCGTCCAACCTGGCCTTGAACGTTTCCAGGGATGAGGTATCTACCACCTCTCTGGGCAACCTGTGCCAGTGCTTCACATGTACCTCTGCCCAAAATTATGGTCCATGCTGAAATACATGGCAATATTCTCAACAGCTTCAGAGAGGGTTTATACTAATTCTGCCCTTATTCATCACACTTTTGCACCTTGGGCTGTTGAAGACAATAGGCAGCCTGTGGTGACAGAAGCTCCTCGAGCATGAGTGCAAACAACGCTTGCAGCAGCCCACACTGTGGTGACCTTTCAAGGCCCCAGTTTTGCAAACAGTAACGCACAGGCAGTGACTTGGGCAATGTCCCAGAGCTCCTCTGAAGCCACTGTAGTTATCCATGGGGACATCATTGACACCTTCCATCTTAAAATGTTATGTTTTGAGATACAGCATTCTCCTGATGAAATGTTAATTCTGGCCCTGAACCACATACGTTCCCATCCAGACTCACTTTTTTGTTTTGTGAAAAGCAGAGGAGTATTCAAAGTTTGTTGAAGCTCAGTGAACTTTTCTTTTTTGAAGCTACATTAACCCAGTCCAGTCTGTTCTGGGTTAGGAGACAAACTCCATGTCAGTCCAGACCTTACTCTCAGACTCTTAATCTATTAGTACCGTATTTTCAGGAGTCAGTAGTCAGCCGAAATCTGATTTACTATGAGTTCACTGACTACTGCTTTAACCATGCAATAGCTACCACTGAACATATGAAAGCCACATGTTGGCTATCAGCCAATTAGCTAGATGACATTTTGTTAACCTCACGTCTTTTTCAATTGATGCCCTAACTTCTCATTTAGCAGTAATTATCCACCATTTTAATAGAAGGAAAAGCATATAAGGGTAAATATCTCTTACATTTCTTTCCTATACTCTTCCATGCAGTGAATGTTGTATCAGACTCCTGGTGACTTTTATCCTGAAACCTCTAGGCTCTAACTTTAATAGAAATGGAAATATTATGGAAAAAAGATGAGGAATTTTAGGAAACTCTTGTGCCTGGAAGTTGTTCCACAACCTTCAAAAAATGTCAATTAGAACTGAACATTTTGAGAAGGATTTAGCTGATAATGAAGCAGTCTCCAATATGTTTTCCTGCTCCCAAATATGAAGGTCGTGCTTTGGATCCCAGTAGACACCTTTATCTCATTGTATGCTAAGCATGGGTCAAGACACATTAGCACTCCTGTTCTTTGCACCTTTCTTTCAACTAATAATGGACTTTGGTGGGAAGATTCAGTCACAAAGAAGGAGAAATAAAAAAAAATGTGTAATGACATAGTTCACTGTTAACAGCATAATTAAAACTACATTTTTACACCTCATCAGCTGCTTGCAATCATTTGCAACAGCTCCTACCCATATAACCCGGCTGTGTTACCCAGTTATTTCAGAGCATCTCTATAAGTTACAGTTGACAGAGATATCTGTCTCTCTACCCATGTTATTTATGGACTGACAGCGTTACAGAGCAGTCTGTGCTACTGAAGGAACAGCTATGTGTTATCATTCAGAGAACTCTTTATCTGTCTGTAAAGTCCCTCTGAAAAATATGATTTACAGAACTATTAGTCTTAGCTACCTTTTTGACCAAGATATTTATGTAATATTTTTAAGTGTACTATCTTTCATACTGTGGAAGTCACTGGATTTAATTTTCTCTACAGTAATGTGGTTGTATTTTTAGCATACGGTGAAGTGCTTCAAATTCCGGTTTAGGATCTTCTAAAATGCAATTTAAAATCTGACTAAAGAGGCATCTGTTTAATGTAGCTGCGAAAGATCTTTTGTACTGGCAGCTAAGTGTTCTGAGTGGCATTCGCTTGCAATTGCCCTGGATCATTACTTATACATCTTTTTCATTCGCTCCCATCTTTTTGGCCAACACTCAATAACATTTTATAATACATCTTTAAAATACAGAGATAGAAATCAGTGGCAGCGATAGCAGGAACAGAGAAGCTGCTGCACTGGCTTCGATCAAAGGTCTGTCAGGGTGGTATGGGGAGGGCAATGGCCTCAAGTTGTGCCAGGGGAGGTTTAGATTGGATATTAGGAAAAAATTCTTCACGGAGAGGGTTGTCAGGCATTGGAACAGGCTGCCCAGAGAGGTGGTGGAGTCCCCATCCCTGGAGGTATTTAAAAGCCGGGCAGACGAGGTGCTTAGGGACATGGTTTAGCAGTGGACAGGTACGGTTGGACTCAATGATCTTTAAGGTCTTTTCCAACCAAATGATTCTATGATTCTATGATTCTATCTTATCTCCACCGAGGCCAGAAATGCGCAGTGTAAGAACAAGGCAAGGGTGCAGACTGCCCTACCTCTCTCAGCTCCCAGCAATGCGATGTAGGAACAACCCGAGCCTGAGCGGTATCACTGCCGTTAGTCCCAGAGGGCTTTTCTCCAGTAAAACTTTGCTTTTTAACCTTTGCAAATGCTTGGCCTCTAGAGCCGATGGTCTAACCAATGTGTTCCCTGCTGCCAACAGTATTTAAGGAACTTTATCAACGGAGGCCCCCCGGGTTATGCTCCCTATTGTGAAGAGAGGCTGAGGCGGACATTTGCCAATGGGACAAGGACGCAGCCACCCAGCTGGCTGGAACTGCAGGTACGAGCCCCTCCATCCCCTCCCCAGGCAGCTGGGACTCAGGGTTTGAGCCTTTCGCTATCCCAGGAACCACATCTCTGACAGGACAGAAAGTAACGTGACAAAATGCCTATTCATCTCAAGAATTGTCAGGTATTTCCAAGATATTGCATTCCCTGTGCATCCTGGCTTTGGTCCAGAGTATGTTGAAGATCAATCCCTTCGGCTACATCAATACTTGTAAATTAAATGTGCTCGAGAGCGCTCTCGGGCATTGAAGCCAGCTGGCACAGAGCAAGCCCCCATGTATGCTAGGAAGCTGTCTTCCAGATGAAGGTGGCTGCAGGCAAATTGCCTACTGAGAATGGTCCCTGGGACTTGTTTAGGGACAGCCGTAGCTGGAACAGGCACAGTTTGTGCAATAATTGCTCATTTTCTATGCTGGTTTACTAGCATAGACAGCTGTGCTTCAGTGCCCAGGAGCATTCCCAGGCATGCTTGGATTTACTGAGTTAGGCACTTTGATGACTGAATGTATTCAGTAAAAAATCTGGGACTTCCAAGTGCTTCCAGTGGCTGACCGTACCTTATCCTGTTGCGAAGTATGTTATGGTAGTATTGAAAAGCAGCCAGTCAGTGGAATCGGGAATTAGAAAATGGTTACCACGGTTGGGTGGAGGAGTATGTAGGGAAATAGTCTCGATGGGATTGAAATACACGTGCCTTTATAAAGTTTGACTTTAATCCATTAGGCAACCAAATCCAAGAAACCGATCATGCTGCCTGTCACATTTATGGATGGGACAACAAAAACCCTGTTGACCGACTCCGCAACAACCGCTAAAGAGCTCTGTAATTCTTTGGCCGACAAAATCAGCCTGAAGGACCGATTTGGCTTTTCGCTGTACATTGCACTTTTTGACAAGGTATGTCTTAAATGATGTTCCTGACTAGCCCTATAAAAGAAGAGGGAGGTTCTCCTTGCTGTCATGTATCTTCCAGAGGGCAGAAGGACCCTGTGCTCTGAGTAAACAACCAGCTTCAAGGTCAGGAGGAAGCATTTCTACAGTGCAGAAGCCAGCATGATTTTCACAATAAGAGTAGTCAAACGTTGGAGCAGGGTTACAGACACACTATGACATCTCCCTCCTTGGAGATACTCAGAATTTAACAGCAGAAGGCACAGAGCAACCTGATCAAAGATGGACCTGCTCTGACCAGTGGGCTGGACCAGAAACCTCCAGAAGTGCCTTTCCACCTACATTATTCTGCGATGCTGTGCTCTTACTTTCATTCAAGCTACTTTGAATTGAATTTCCAGTAAAAAAAAACAGCCTGGATTTTTACGCAAGAGAGCAACTACATTTAACTGGAAAGCTGATGATTGAAATTAAGCTTCCAAAATGAGCTAAAATCCGAATGGCCATACCTGCATTGGCATTTAATCCTATTTATTTAACCTAAAAACATACCTTTTTTCAGAAATTCCATAAAAATGAAGGTGAGCGTAAATGAGAAGGGAAAACAGACCTAGGGTAAAACTTCATTAGGTGAGACAGCTGCAAGCCAAGGAAACAGAATTATTCCTACGGCTGCTGTGTAAGAGGATGAAGTATGTTCTCACCTCCGCATGTGGCCACCTCTGCCTGCGGGTGGAGAAGAAAATGGTTTATACTCTGTCTTCTTGGTCTTTTTGAGGAGACATTCATCCAGGGATGTTCGCTCTGAGGAGACATAGTCCTTTAGGTCCTTGTGTCAGACCACAGTGAGAAGACAGCAGTGATACATCTCCTGTAACAGGATAGGCTGTTCATTCTGGGTTTTTCTGATGATTAACATGGTTGGATCCAAGTCCATGACTTTGAGACAGGATGTTTCAAAGCACAGTATGAATAAACAATACTTTATAATGGGACCGTTGGCTTTGCTAATTCACGTTGGTGCTCTCTTTTCATTGTGGATGGGAAACTGGGGCTCTGAAGCAAAATAGCTCACCCAGCTATGCTGTAGACCTATTCAATCTTGGCTGGCTAGTACAGGTAGATACTTTGATATATTTCAATTAGAAAGGAAGTCTGGATGAGTGGCTCAGAGATAGATATCTCTACCTAGAGAGGTCAGCATTTAGTCGGGTGAATGCCACTTTTGCCTCTGCCCCCACTAGGTCTCCTCGCTGGGGAGCGGCAATGACCATGTGATGGATGCTGTGTCTCAGTGCGAGCAGTACGCCAAAGAGCAGGGAGCTCAGGAGCGCAACGCGCCGTGGCGGCTCTTCTTCAGGAAGGAGATCTTTACCCCTTGGCATAACCCGAGTGAGGACAATGTGGCCAGCAATCTCATTTACCAACAGATCGTGCGAGGGGTGAAGTTTGGGGAGTACCGGTGTGACAAGGTAAGTGTCCTCAGCAAGTACTGGTCTCACCAGGTTTCATCAAAGGGGATGAGAAATCTTCCTCCCTGAACACCTGCTAGCTTGGGGATTATGGCATTCACTTGGGAAACAGGAGCTACAGGAATCAGATCCTCTTGGCTGGGGAGAGACCAGACACTCCCATGTGCTACATGAGCACTGTCTCCTGGTGAATTCTGGATGTGAGAGTGAACAGCCACTTCACCCATCAGCCTCAGTTTGGAGGACCACAAGTGCGCTGCAACTAGATCACTAGATCAGGAGTACACAGCAGGATCCTGTTTGGTGAATCCTGCTAAGCCTTAGACATGAGAGATGCTTTTCAGGATACCCGGACCTCTACCATGCAATACAAACTCAATAATGCTGCTGTATGTTGAAGGGACATTGGCAGCAGAGACTTATGCCTCTGGAGTCTCTGGGAGCTTACAGAATTATTCCAGTGTCACTGAAACGAGCATCTCAAGAGACATCAAAATCACTGACAATGTCCATCACATTTTGGTTTGCTTGTGTTTAAAATCATCCAGATGTCAAATTGAAGATATCTCTCTTCCCCAACTCTAACCATTCTCCTGTGGTCCAGTAGAGTCCAGTCACCTTGGGAACTAAATCATCTTTTCCCATCTATATTGCATTAACTGCAGCTCTTTTATCCTATCAGAAGTCCTGCCCTTCCTTCCTCCCCTCCTCTTGCTCCTGGTCTTCTTATGCTATTATCACCTCAGTAGCTCTATGATTTCACCCCAAAGTGCTTGGAATGTAGCTGCACCGAAGGACATTTTACAGTTCTGCATTATGCACAGGTGCTTCAGTTGCTGGGCTTCTCAAGTATGAGAAATGATGGATACACGCAGTTTTCAATCATTAAACTCTGTCTACCATAGCAAAACCACCCACTGCTGACTGCAGGCATCAGAAGCACACTGAACTGCGAGGAAAGACTGTGACAAACATGTTTTTACAGTTGGACTCAATGATCTGAAAGGCCTTTTCCAACCTAAATGATTCTATGATTCTGTGTTCACACAGAGTACAGGGTTGCGTGGTGCTGGTCACTGAACATGTTAAGGCTTAATCATAGCTTTTAGTAGTCAATCTCCTGAACTTTAGATGTGCAAAAAGCACTGGTGAAGTTCTGCTGAAAGGAAGCATCCCCGCACCAATGTGAAGCAGCAGTACATCCAGCCTCCAGAAAGAGCTCCTTGAGTGATGGAGGATGGATGTTGAGGTGATGGCCTGGTAACAGCATTAACTTGGCTTGTCTGGTTCCCACAGGAAGAAGATCTGGCAGAACTGGCTTCCCAGCAGTACTATGTGGACTATGGGTCAGAGATGGTACTGGAAAGGCTGCTGAACCTAATTCCATCCTACATCCCAGACAGAGAGATCACAGCTTCGAAAACAGTGGAAAAATGGGCTCAGCTCATTATAGCTGCACATAAAAAGGTGGGGACAATAGATCACCTGGCAAGGACCAAGGCGTGCTTCAGTAGCTTCGTGTTCCTTTTCAACATACATCAGACATCATAGCTCAGCTTTTAGCCTGGCCTGAAGCTAAATCAAAGAGAAAAGGCAGGGTTTGTACCAGCTGTATTCAGCTTTACCACTGGTTTTGAGGCAACATTTGACAGAAGGCGGCAACCTGCAGAGATTCACTGGGAGAAGCAAAATTCCCCCTCTGGGGTCTCATTCCTGGTACAGAGTATTGTGGTGTTATTGGTTGTATTAGAGTGGCTGTTCATGTCTCCAGGCAATGTCAAGACCTTCTTGTACCAGGCATTGTATAAAACCTCCCTGACTTCCATAAGAACATTTGTGACACCCTCATGCAGCAACACCTTCCATAACTCATTAGCCATAACTCATCCAGGCATGAGAATTGGTATTCATTTAACAGCAGGAGCCAGCTTCAGATTAATACCTCTAAAACATAAGCATCTCCATGTGTGTTAGGAGTCTCACCTCCCATTAGTGTCAATAGAGACCCAGGGATGCAGTTCAGTTGGATGTTGCAGGTCCTCCTGTCAGCTACTTACAGAAGTCTTGGGTATCTGAGGATGTCCCAAAGTTAGATGTCTGTGCTTAATGGCTGTTGAGTGTCTGTTTCCAGCTCAAGGACTGTCAAGCTGAAAGGTAGACCCCTACCTTAGGGAAACCCAAATTTAGCTGAGAAGAATGCCACCCAGACTGGTCACTCTAGATGCTTGCCCAGCCTTCTCAGAGTTGAACTGTTCCCTGAAGTGGGAACCAAAATTTTGCCTGGACTTTGCCCAACCGATCACTTGTTCCTGTAGGACTTTGGCCCTTAGCCTCATTGAGAACTAAATTGATATTAGTTCCAAGATCTTCAGACGACATGAATTGTTTTTGTTTGCTCTCTTCCTGGCTATAACTGGGTCTGTGCTTCATGTTGGTTGTATTTTGCTTTGTCTGTAGGGAATTTATACTCAGAAGAGGGCAGACCCCAAAAAAGTCAAGGAAGAGGTAGTGGACTTTGCACGTTTCAAGTGGCCTTTGCTGTTTTCTCGGTTTTATGAAGCCTTCAAATTCTCAGGTGAGTCAGTAGAGCACATTCCCAGAGCACAGGATGCTCCAAAGCAAAAGGAAGGAGAGATAGGGACCCCACAGACAAGAAGACTTAATGGACCATCTAGCTGGTCTTTTTTAGATACGTTATTTTTTGGTGCATCCTGATTAGCAATGGCTTAAGCTGTGAGTCTGCCACTATTTCTCTTACTAAAAATAACACTGAGTTTTTTGGTCATTGCATCCTCCTTTGACATGCACACATTTTCTATATCCTAAGACCCTTCATGAACTGATTGTATGTCTTGTCTTCAATCCAGGGCCAAGCCTGCCTAAAAATGATGTGATTGTAGCTGTCAACTGGACAGGGGTGTACTTTGTGGATGAACAGGAGCAGGTTCTCTTAGAGCTCTCTTTCCCAGAGATCACGGCTGTGTCAAGCAGCAGGTAAGACTTAGCTGGTGACCTCACCCTAAAACAGTCTTCTTCCAGGCTTTGCCTCTTGGTGCCATTATCTTTCCTGTTTATGTCTCCTATAAAAATATATCCCAGAGGGGGAAAGCTGCAAGGGCAGAGTTTCACCTTGGCCACCATTAAAGGCGATGAATACACTTTCACCTCCAACAATGCAGAGGATATCCGGGACCTGGTGGTGACCTTCCTTGAAGGACTAAGGAAAAGATCCAAGTATGTGGTCACTCTCCAAGATAACCCAAACCCTGGTGAGTAATGGTCCCAGCCCAGTGGCAAACATATCGATAGATTAATTACTCCAAATAGGATTGGGAAAAAAAAACAAACTAATGGTTGTTCTTCCTGCAGTGGGAGAAGAATCTGGGTTCCTCAGCTTCCTCAAAGGAGACCTCATAGTTCTGGACCAGGACACGGGAGAACATGTGATGAACTCAGGGTGGGCTAATGGGTTCAACGAACGGACCAAGCAGAGAGGGGATTTCCCAACTGATTCCGTCTACGTCTTGCCTACAGTCACCATGCCTCCACTGGAGATTGTAGTAAGTTGTCTTACAGAATGGCACAACTTGATACAAAGCCCGAGGAGGTCAAAGCCTTTCTGAAGAACTTAGATCTGACCAGAGTCTCCCTGACAATAAGGTGGATACCAGAGTGGCTGAGAGATGACAAGGCAGAAGTGATCTCAACCTTTTCTCTGGTCTTTGAACACCACAAGTTTGTGACTTGGGGTATCCATGAATCCTGCTACAACCCTCTAGCTGGCCTGATTACTTGTAGGTGTATTTGGGGTTGGCGGGCACATTCACATATGGAGCTGTAAGACCAAAAGCATATTATCTTCATTAGGAAATGTTCCACATTATGGAAACATTTGTTATTCCTTGCATTAGCAACTGAGAATGGCACAGAGAAATTACAACTGCACAGTTCTTGCTGACTATTAACTGGAATTAATGGGTTATTCTTACTCACTGTTGTTCTTTTCATTTTCTATCTGCTTCCTCCCTCTGAATACATCAGATATATATTATATCAAGTATACTGGGTGACAGAGACCTTTTCATCCCACAGGCACTGGTCACAATGACCCCTGACCAACGACAAGATGTTATCAGAACCTCTCAGCTGGCAATTTCAGACAGTGAAGAGAGGGTGAAGCCCTACACCTTGGAGGAATTTTCCTATGATTATTTTAGGTGATTTTTTTTAAACCATCTTCAAAAATTATAGGAGTAGGAACACATCTCCAGGTAGCTTGGGAATCAGGAAATTTTTGGCTACTGGAAAAGACTCTGAATGTCCTTTTGTATGACTTTGTACAACTGCAACCTCCAGTTTAGGTCATGGCATTTGAGCTGTAGGATTTCCACAGACAAGGTTTTATGAAAGATTTCTTCAGATTGGCTCAGCACAAGACAAGCAACAGTGTGAAATTTAGTATTATGTGGGAGGCTGTGCTTAGTGGTCTGATATTCCTTTTCTATGATCCCATAGAACATAGACAGCCTCAGACCATATAGGCAGCAGCTGAATTAAGCGTGGAGGTTTTCATCTCAGCTCCAAAGATTTACATGTGCACCACTGCTGACCAGACTGATCCCAAAACTCCCACTCCTGTTCAGATGGGCTGGCAATCCAAACAGGCAGACCAGAGCTGCTGGGATGTCTTCACCCCAGTAGGCTTGTTCTGCTAGGCATTATTCTTTCAGTGTTGCTGCCCTGACGGTCCATCACCATCATCCTTCCTCTTGTGTTTTTTTTGGGGTAGAGAAGGTTGTTTCGGTGCCAGTACTTGGGTAGGGTCTGTAAGAGACTTTTCTGAGCCCTAGGAAAGTACAAATGGTTATCTCTGGGCAGAACTGGAGCTGGGTACTTGCTAAACTGTGAATTTCCATTTGGTGTAAGAGTTCATTAGCCAGGTGCTGTGAACAACCTTCCCAGGTGAAACATTGGCCACAAACTGCCCCTTTTATCTTTGTAACCTTTCCACCTTTCCTTTTGCTTTGCCTTTGCCACCAGGCCACCTCCCAAGCACACCCTGAGTCGGGTCATGATCACCAAGAGCCGCGGGAAGGACAAGCTGTGGTGTTACACCCGTGAGCCCATCAAACAGCCATTGCTGAAGAAGATCCTGGGCAGCGAGGAGCTGTCCCAAGAAGCCTGCATGGCCTTCATTGATATCCTTTCACTGTCCGGGGAAGCCCTTTTCCTTTTGCTGTGTCATACACGTTAATTCAGAAAACTGTGGCCTGTTCTCACGCAGAATAGTTGCAATATGGCATGATGGTGAAGGCTGTCGTTTGGTTTATGTTACTGCGTCTCCACTGGTGTCGGACAGCAGCTGAAAATCTGGTCTTTTGCAGTGGTATCTGTATGTGTGATCAGATAACGCATGATCACACGCAGCTTTCTTAGGTCTACACATCCTGACCCCAAAGCAATTCTTTCACCCTGAGATGATGCATGATAAAAGGAGAAAGCTCTCTGGATATCTCCTAAAGCAATTTGAAGCCTTTACCATACACTGTGCCCGCCCCACCAAATTGCAACCACTTCTGTAGTCATGTGTAGGATGTCTTTAATCACATCATCAACAGAAGAGCTTCTCCAAACACCCCAGTTAGCTGATCCTTGACTCCAGCCTCCCACCAGTGCTGAAGTACATGGGTGACTACCCATCCAAAAGGACCCGCTCAGTCAATGAGCTGACAGACCAAATATTTGAAGGTGCCTTGAAAGCCGAACCCCTGAAGGATGAAATCTACTGCCAGACCCTCAAGCAGCTCACGGACAACCACATCAAGTAAGAATTGTTCATTCCCCTTGGCCCAGAGGCACTAGCCTGTGTTGAGCAAAGCAGATCTGAAGTGTCCATGCCGTGAGTGATTTTTTTCCTCCTGGGTCTCATTGTGTAGGTACAGTGAAGAGAAAGGCTGGGAGCTGTTGTGGTTGTGTACAGGCCTTTTCCCTCCAAGTAACATCCTCTTGCCCCATGTCCAGAGATTCCTGCAGTCCCGAAAACATCACCCCTTGGCAGCAGACTGCATCCAGAGACTCCAGAAAGCCCTGAGGTATGGCACCAAAAGGCCTCCTGGTCCTGACCGTGCCACAGCATCCAAATATGCATGAGAAAATATGAGTAGGAGATATTGGAGTGGTTGGGGGGACAAGTGAAAGCTCACAGCTTCTCTCTGCATTCAACCAAGCTGAACGAAAGGGACATTGGGTAGAAAACGTCACTGGTAAACTGACTGGGGAAAAATAGAGATTAATTAAGTCGACTTTGTCCTGCCAGCTCCATTTAAGTCACTTACAACCTAAGCAAATACACATTACCCATTACAATTTTTCTTTCTTCTATTTAGGTGGGGGGAAATCTAGTATTAAGAAAGTAGGCAAAGTTATTCATAAAAGAATATGTATAAAAAAGGAAGATTTAAACAGAGGATTCTTGCTTTGATGCTGTGGCACTTGCCACCTCCTGTGTTGCAGGAATGGATCCAGGAAGTACCCGCCTCATCTGGTAGAAGTGGAAGCCATTCAACACAAAACCACCCAAATTTTCCACAAGGTTTACTTCCCTGATGACACCGATGAGGTAAATGGGGGAGAAGGAAATTCTTCTTTTCTGTCAGGATGGGTGTCAATTTTCTTATGAAAACCTCAGAAGAGGCTAGTATTGGTTCTGATTCAGAAAAACTCAGCCTTCCCAAAAACTCTGGACAAGAGCAGTGTAAGGAAAACCCGTCCTTATCTATCCTGACCGGCTCAGGTGTTTGATTTACTGCAATTCACCTTTTTCAAGACGTGGGTGCTGTGCTGGTATTCACTGGAGGCTTTGTAGTATGACCCCAGAAAGAAGGAAACGGGGTGGATTCATGTCCATTCAGCCTCAGTGGTTCACAAGCCTTGGAAATCAGTTATTTGCAGCCTAGACCGACAGATACTGACCACCCAACTCTACCCAGCGGGGTACCGTCATGGGGCTCCCCGGGCAGACTATGGCAGCACTGGCAAGTAGGTAACTACAGTTATACCTTCTGACCTGAGATGACACAGAAATCAAACCTGCACTCAGGAACCTCTCATTAAGCATCTTACACTCTCCTAAGGCAGCTGGTTATATTGATGCCGGAGCAGATATGCATGTCCTTGCAGGTACTGCTGTCTCATGCTACTGATGAGTCTTCCTGCGAGGCTCTCCCCTCATGCCTTCGGGCACAACTAAATTCCTGTATTTCCAAGTGGGTTTATGTGTAAAGCAGTGCACACCCGTAGAAGGAAAAGGAGGATTCCTCTCCGGCAGCTGTCCGTGCCCTTGTTTATCAACAGAGAGTTGAGAGAACTGCTGGGGTTTCTCATCACTTTGAGTATTTTTTCTACATGGCCAGCAATAAGCATGACATGGCTTTACAGACACGCATCTGTGTGAGAGCCAGTAGAAGGAGGCAGTGGGGACTTCTGCACTTGGATGGGTTTGCTGTGATCCTTTTGGCCGTGGCAGTCACACAGGTGGACTGACGGAGGAGCAGCATCCCGGTATAACACGCATCTGCACCAAAGGGCTGCTGAACACCGGCAGCACTGAGCTCCAGGCTGGTCTCTCATGGGATATGGAATATGGGTCCCGGTGGTTTGGTGGTTCAGGCTAACAGAGTCATGCATGTGGTGGTCAGAAGCTTAAATTCCTTCAACTGCTATGAATTGAATCTCTTTAAGTGGGCAGAGCAAAACTGAAGCGAGGTAAATGCCGAGCATGGCTCAAAAGGCAAAACAGGGGCTGGGACCGGCATGCAAGTGGGACAGTCCTTGAGATATCCCATCCACATGTAAGCAGGAGTCATCTCCCCTCTCTTCAGCTATCCACAAGTCAGGAATTTGGTCTAAGCCAGGCATCTGACCTCCTCATCATCAGTGGAGAGACAGTTGGGACAAATCAGCCTGGAGGTATCTCTCTCTCTCCTTCCCTCCCGCTAGACAAACAGCTCTGAGACCTAACTGTTAGATCAGAAAAATCTCTTGCGTTGCCTGGGGAGCCCTGGATAAGCCAGCACAGGATAGATAGAGCATCACAAAGCACAACGGTACAGCAGTAGCGTGGTTGAGCTTCTGCAAACGTCCTTTCCCACGTCCAGAGCCACAATCCACAATGTCACTGATTTCATTGGTGGTGGGCACCTAAATGCCTTCATGTGTCTGAGCCTAGAGATCCTCAAAGAGAGCATAAAGTGGAAATTAACCTTGAGGTAGCAGTGGTGAGGATCTTCCTTTCTTTGTAGGCATTTGAGGTGGAGTCCAGCACAAAAGCCAAAGACTTCTGCCAGAACATCTCCAACAGGCTGCTCCTAAAGTCCTCTGAGGGCTTCAGCCTCTTTGTCAAAATCTCCGACAAGGTGAGTGACCCACCCAGAGGCTGGGGTAGCCCCGAGGCACTCAGGGTGACCCATCTGCCAGTGGGTACACATTGGTGGAGCCAGAGCTATCTGCACCCTCACAGGTGAGATGCATTTCTCTGCAAGCAGTGTGGTGTTTCTAAGTCAGATCCAACCTGCTACAGGTGAGATTTGCAGTCCCACAGCCCTGACTTGTAGCAACGATCCCAAAGGGCTTAAAACACAGACAGGCAAAGCTCTCCTAGCTGGTTGCTGAGTTGGGTTTATAAGAAAGGAGTAAGGAAGAAAAACGTGCAGCTTTGAGCTGCCTCAGGCAACTGGGAGAAATCTATGGAGATAGTCATCATGAAGGGAAATTAATTGGTCCAGTGAAACAGGACGCTGCAATAAGGAGTAATGGGTGAAATTAGAGACAGAGCCTGCAGCAAGGTGCTGGCAGTGGCTTTCTCACGTCAGCAGCTGGTAACAGATCAGTGTAACCAGGACACAGCAGTGAGCAAAAACTACAGGAGATGGGGCAATGGCCAACCTTGTCTATGGCCTCTTGCCACTTGCTCAGCCTTTGTAACCATGTGCTGTGTCCCTCAGGTCATCAGCGTGCCCGAGGGAGATTTCTTCTTTGACTTCGTGAGACACCTGACGGACTGGATAAAGAAAGCAAGACCGGCAAAAGATGGTAACAGTGACTTTTCTCCATTGTGGGCCACACAGAGGTCTCCTAGAGCTCTCCAGCCCTTTCCGACAAGATTGACCACACAGCCTGCCCCATCTGTTGGGCCACAGTGCTGTGGTTGTGCTGCCTGCAGCAGCCCTGGGGACAGCACCTGGGAGGTGATCTGTCCAGGAGCAGCAAGACCTGGCCCCTACAAGGCGCATCTGCTTGTGGGCAGTTCTCCAGGGCCAGCCCGTGGGGAGGTTTCAGTGGTGGGCTTCATCTCACCTTGCTGCCCACATCCACAGCAGAGCTGGCTGCAGCTCTGCTGAACGTATCAGTGGCTGCAAGACACAGGTGCCTCCAGGGTGCAGTTCCTCTGACCTGCGTTAGACATGAGCATTACCATTGAAGTCCAGCCGTGCAAATGAATCCAGACACTCTTTCCATTTTATTAAAGCTTTGCAAGGGAAAGATGTGGTTTTCTCTGCAAGGTCAGAGCCCATTTGGCCTTGCCAGTGCCCCTGTCCCTGCAGGTGGTGACAGCACGTGGGCACCGCTGGCTTGCAGGGACACTGACTGCCAGCTGGTGCTCACAGCGTTGCTTTTACATATCCACTCCCTGCTTCCCTTGCACAGGTATAGTGCCTTCCCTCACCTACCAAGTGTTCTTCATGAAGAAGCTGTGGACCAACACAACGCCTGGAAAGGACTCGATGGCAGACTCAATCTTCCACTATTACCAGGTACTCCGGGAGCCTGCAATAGCAGTGGAGACCTCCACAAACTCCATTTAATGTCTGAGGATGAAGGTCCATGGTCATCCCCTCTGTCTCTGAATTGTTCTCTCCTCCATGCAGGAGTTACCGAAGTACCTGCGTGGCTACCACAAGTGCACACGGGAAGAGGTCCTGCAGCTGGCGGCTCTCATCTACCGGGTGAAGTTTGAGGATGACAAGTCCTATTTCCCCAGCATCCCCAAGCTCTTGAAGGAGCTGGTGCCTCAGGATCTCATCCGGCAGCTCTCTCCAGACGACTGGAAAAGGGTAAAAACAGCAGTTGAGTCATATGCCAGGCTCGGCTGGGGGAACCCCAGCCTCTTGGGTGACTTGTCTGACATTCAACATCAAAGTGGGGCTGCCAGAATGAGTGACCCATGGTCTCTCTTGAGCCTTAGCAGAGCTGCAGCCTCCCCAACATCACCAAGAGGAGGAATTGTACCTGCGTGTTCACACACGCACGCCTTGCAGTGGGTTTTGTTTGTGCTGCACGTGGCTGTGGCTGTAGCGGTGGATGCAGCGCCATAAGGACACGTGCTGGGAGATGGTCTCGTGTAAAGGTCTGTTGTTTAAGGCAGACTACTGAGCAGAGGGGTAATTCTCCCCGCTTTACACAGGGAGAGCGGTGGCACAGGTACAGACAGGTCTAGAGCCATAAAATAACAGGTGACTCACTGCCAAGAAATAGTCTTATAAGTCTTTTCTGTTTCCTGGGGCTTTAATTCAGCCACGTGCCTACCCAGCGAGCTATCAGCTTCTCTGGGTTGAAGGTCTCTCAGCGTCCTCTGCTGCATAAATTGGAGGATTAAAACTTATAATCCCTTTGATGGAGTCACCAGCACAGCTCATCTAAGAAAGAAGGACCTGCCTCGGTTCCAGGCCCTGCTCCAGTGACCAGCCAGCCCTTTTGTGTTCACTGGAGCAGAGACTAGAACCGACCATCTTTGTGGGACCGATGCTCCTTCCCTGCAAACGTCCCTGGTGCTAGGCAGCGCAAACCCTCCAGCTCTGTTGTGTTCTCTGTTGCAGTCCATCGTGGCATACTACAATAAGCATGCGGGCAAAACAAGAGAAGAAGCCAAACTTGCCTTCCTAAAGATTATCTTCAAGTGGCCTACGTTTGGATCAGCATTCTTTGAAGTGAAGGTACCTGCCCTGCTTGGGGGTTCTCTGGCAGATTTGAGCCAAGGTCAGGAGCCATATATCCCTGATGAAGCAGGGATAAGTGCGTGAGACTCTCCACCAGTAAAGGGTCGATATGCTCTTTTATTGCTGCCCTGCGTCTTTACACAGACAGAGGAATTGTAGAGCTTCAGCATATCTCAGTCTTTGGGTCTATACTCGTAGCTGTGCTGCTCAAGAGCCAAGAGCCATTCTCTGTTTTGCCAAGGCAAAGGGGAACATGCAGTTTTCCAAGGGACGTGTCCACACGCACCATGAAGCAAATCCAGACCACCCACCTGGCTCCCATCAAAGACAGTAGAGGCCAGGCCAGTAGTCATGAAGTCTGTCCAAGTACTCTGGACACCTTATTGCAACTCCCTTTTCTCAATGACCACACAGTGAGCCTGGGCTGGAAACAAGTTGCTGAAATTACTCATCAGTTCCTTGAACACCTCTTCTATGAGGACAGGCTGAGAGAGTTGGGGTTGTTCAGCCTGGAGAAGAGAAGGCTGCGGGGAGACCTTAGTGCGGCCTTGCAGTGCTTCAAGGGGGCCTCGAGGAAAGATGGGGACAGGCTTTTTAGCAAGGCCTGTGGTGACAGGACAAGGGGTGATGGTTTTAAACTAAAGGAGGGGAGATTTAGGCTGGATAGAAGGAAGAAATGTTTTACACTGAGGGTGGTGAAGCACTGGCACCGGTTGCCCAGAGAGGTGGTGGAGGCCCCATCCCTGGAAACATTGCAGGTCAGGTTGGACGGGGCTGTGAGCAACCTGATCTGGTTAAAGATGTCCCTGCTCACTGCAGGGGGGTTGGACTGGATGGCCTCTAAAGGTCCCTTCCAACCCAAAGCATTCTGTGATTCTATGATTCTATGAAACCTGGGCACCCCATTTTCTGTCATGTCCATCTTAGATGGCATAAGGGATCTGATTATATCCTGTGATTTTTCCACCAAAAGTGACTTGGTAGCCAAGAAATCTGTAGCAGGGCCAGGAGCTGAGGCCACATTCCCTGTGCCCCACCTCATCAATGGAACAAATTGAATGTTGTCGTGGCACAGGGCTGGGAGAAGGGTTTGCCAGCAGGAACAAAATTGAATGTAAAGATCAGAAGGGGACAGAGCAGTGTAGTCTTGGCCTGGAGGTCCACAGCAGCAGGCGTGAGTAGGAGCAGAGGGACTGGAGGGGAAAGAAGATGTCTGGGGTTTGCCAGCCTGTCACAGCTCCTCCTTGCCAATGGCAAGGAACTCAATGCTGTCAGCAACTCACCCACTGGTTATCATGCATTTAGGAGATCTGTACTTAACTGGACAGCCCTGACTATTGCTGATACCTTAACGAGCTCTATGTTTATCTTTAAAGGATAAACTGGATAGCAGTTAATGGGCCACCAAATGCTGGCAGGAGAAGACAGGGAGAGAGGAAATAGGAAAGGGTCTGATTTTGCATGACACATCCCCTAACCAGTTCATCTCATCTCCAACAGCAAACTACAGAGCCAAATTATCCAGAAATCCTTCTAATTGCCATCAACAAGCATGGAGTCAGCCTCATCGATCCCAAAACCAAGGTAAGCAAAACTGAGGTCTTCACCAGATACTCCTGAGCCCACTCCCCAACCCCTCACAGAGGTCATCCCAAAGAGCGTGTTGTTCAGAACTTCAGGAGTTCTCACTAAACCTAGTTAGAAAGGCAGGATAGCCAGAAAAGTTTCTGGAGGCAGAAATTCACTGTTGCAATGAGCCAGCCCAGCCTTTTTCAACGGGAGATGGATTGGGAGCATCAACTGTTAGGGCCCTGTAACTGGAGGATACAGACGCTCCTCCCTAATCCTTCCACAGACATTAGGACAGGAGCTGGGGTAAATGAGCTCCTACTAGCTACTTCCACCAGCCACATGGTCATTCTAGTATGGCAGTCCTCCACAAGCACAGGAGGATCCAGAGTCTTACACCTCACTGCCATTCCCATGAGGCCATGGTACAGTCTCATCTCAGTAGACATCCTTGGTCTGCTTTGATGGAAAGTGAACAAGGACATGAGAGGTCCCCACAGCCCTTCGTGAAAATTGAGGCTTTTGCGTGTTGAGTGTCAGTCTTGTGTTCCCACCAGGATATTCTCATCACTCACCCCTTCACCAAGATCTCCAACTGGAGCAGCGGCAACACGTACTTCCATATAACCATTGGCAACCTGGTGAGAGGAAGCAAGCTGCTCTGCGAGACCTCCCTGGTAAGGAGTGTTAAAGTTTATTGGGCACAGTTAAACCAAATCCTGACTTTGGCAGGCAAAACTAAATGCTTCCAGCAAATTGTGTCTCGGGAATTCTCTGGGCTGAAAGTGGTCTCTTCAAAGAGCCCCCGATGTGTTTTTTCCTTCTGGATTTCCCATGGCTCTGGTCAATGGATCAGGGCTCTCACTTGGTCTATCATCCAACCTACGAGCAAGCCTGAGGTGCTTGGGACGTTGCCATCTCAAGAGCGTGAGGCACTGGACCGATAAGCGTTTTAAAGCAGATGTGGGATCAGGGGGTACTCTTGAGCCCTTTTAACGAGATCCTGTGCCCAGCTTGTCCCTAGTAACAGTCACAGCAACAAACCTCCTCCTAGACAATCTTAAAGCCAAAGCTTGAAGGATAAAAATTCCTGCTGGATTAATTGTTATTAATTTGAGACATTCAGGATTTTGTTGGCCATTTGAAAATCCAGGTCCCATCCAAAGCTCCCTACATCCTTAGCCTCAACAACATCCTGGGACAGTGAGTTCCTCCGTCTCAACACTGCAAATTATGTTTGGAGAATGGTGGAACAGGTCAAAATGTACCTGAAAACTTGAAAGTCAACAATGGGTAGCCAGTGTGTTCAGGAGGCATGAGCCAGAGACTGTAGACTGTGCTCTAAAGGCAGGTAACATCTTCTCTGTCCTCCTCAGGGGTACAAGATGGATGATCTTCTGACCTCGTACATCAGCCAGATGCTAACAGCCATGAGCAAACAGAGGAGTGCAAAGGGTAGCAAGTGAACTGCAAGAAGCCACTGGCAGGTGGCCATGGGGCTAATTCACCAGCTGAGGCCTGTGGGATACCTGTGCAGCTGGGGGAGAACCTTTGCCTCCCAGGTGTGGAAGATGAGCCGAACACCATCAGGGAGTTCGTTGGACTCTGACCTTGAGGGCTCAAATCCCACCTCCCTTTCCAGCGAAGACGACTATCTCTGACCTCCCGTTCTCCTTCCCCACCCTGCACCTCGACTCCATCTTACACCTCAAAGATTTCCAGGGGACACCACCGCTCTCAGACAGTGACTGAGCAAAGACACTCCTGCAGGAGGGTTGCCTGAACGGTTGGCATCACAAAGGCTCTTGGAAGAGGATTTTTGTGTGTGCGTGTGTGTGTGCGTGTGGCTTGGTTTGGTTTGTTTGGGTTTTTTTCTTAAGTAAGAGAGAGCTATCGGGATGCTGACAGCTTTTGGTGAGGTTATGGGCATTTCAGGTTTGAAGAGGAGCAACAGAGCCCTGACCCATGCTGGAAAGCTATCCAATGAACACTGCAGGACTTGTTTTTTGATGTTACAAAAGAAAACGTTGTGTTCTTAAGGACAGAAAGAAAAAGCAGGCTGGGAGGAGCACATTTTAACTAGGAATCAGAATAAACAAACTACTGATCGAACAGGCTGTCCGTGCAATGCTGGAAGTATTTAAAGAACAAATTTTAAAGTTTTGTTTCTTCTTCTATTTATTTTTTAAAATATTAAAAAGGAAAAAAAAAAATCCTGCATTTCGTGCCAGTATCTGGACGCTGACTCGGGGCTGAGGGCGACCTGCAGGACAATCCCTCGCCCAGGGATTCCCCCAGAGCCGTGATTGCCGGAGGCTGAGTAAGGCACATCTTTCCCAACTTATGGGCTCAGCTGGAAGTGAAGCTTGGAAGACAAATTATCTCCTTTTGCGCCCCGTGTCCAGGCAGATTAACCCTGGGAGGATCTTTGCTGCAAGCTTCAATATGGATGTAGGGGTTTTGAAGTCCCCATGCTTGGAAGACTGAGGCCAAACCTCTGTTGAGCTGTGATTCGCACGCGGACTTGGCCATCAGGGTTGGAAACGGCTAATGGTTTTATTGTGCTTTTGTGTGTGTTGCTGTATAAAATGGCTCTTCACGAGTCCCAGCTGGACCTGAACCACTCACAGCGAGGGTAGGCCCTTGATTTCAGTGGGCTTTTCTCCATCTTTATTTGGCTGTAGTAATCTGTTGGCTGGTTGGCGTGTCTTCCACTTGACACCACGCAGTGTGGACCAGCCTGCTTTGGAGCAGAGATGGGACCAGCCAGCAGGGAGGAGGCTGAAGACATGTTGTGTCTGGGGGGATGCAGGGAAAGGAGCCTGGGGTGCCTTTCCAAAATCCAGGCTTCAAAGGAGCACATGCTTGGGTTGTGGCAACAGGAGGGGTGAGAATTGTCCACCAAGACCTGGTGCTGGCCTCACTGACACTGAGTGGATCTCAGTAGATGTGGGAGACCTCTCTTGGTCCTGTGCATTGGGCTGATTTTGGCTGCTGTCATAAAAGTCCATATTGTAGGGTGTTGTGTGTTGTTCTGTTAAGCTCAGCTGGGTTCGGTCACCCAACACTGGGGCGTGCCAGGCAGCGCTGCCTACCAGACCTCAAGGACCGTGACATCTGACTGGGATGCAGCGGTGACGTTGGACCTCGGTTGCTCCACCAAAGCAAATGAGATGCTGCACGGAGACGTCCACCAGCCAGACAGGGCTGCTAGGACATCCCCTTCCTCCACCATCCCCCCACCCAAGGCACTCTGGTGATGGGAGCATGGTTACACCAGTCAAGGCTACATTGGGAGCCAAGCTGCCTTCTCACCATCCATCTCTGACGCTTCTCTGCCCTCCCCAGCTGTCATGATCCAGCTGTCCCAGGGATCCCACCCGTCCTTAGACACGTGCCCATCATCCCCACCACCACCACTGCTTTCGTGAGTCTCCAGCCATCCCTGCCTCCCACAGCACGCTCAGTAGATGATGCAGCATAGCAACGTTCTTTCCCCTGCCACCACCTTCATCCCTCCACTCACAGCTCTGTCAGCCTCCCATGTACACCCCACCGTTTTGGGGGGTGCTGGGACTCTGTGTGTGTGTGCCTGTGTGTCATGTATTAGCATCTGCTGGCCTCTTTGTATTCACACCAAGCGATGTAACATGAAAAAACATATGTCCGAGCAAAATACTCTAATTAAAAAGCATCAAGTGGTTTGTGGGAGGCTGTTCTGCACTGCGCGGTTGTGGTGGTGTCTCCACGGGGAAGGGTGGGCTCAGGGCTCCCAGGTTCTCGTTGGGGACAAGACTTCTCCTTGCAGAGTGGGACTGCTGGTGAGAGTATCCAGCAATGGGGAGCAAATCATCAGTGTGCCTGGACTGGAAATTAAGCGAAATCTTTTCTTTTGGGGTAAAAAACACTGGGGGCCGGGGAGTCTCCATTGTTCATCCTCTAAGACAAGGGCTGGTTCCTCCACAAAGGCCAGTTTTGAGCTGAATGTCTGGATGTAGGAATTACTGGGTGAAAATTTTTTGTGTGGGAGTCAAACTACCAGCCATGTGCTTAACGGCGTTGCCAGACCCCGCTAGCTCTGAAGCAGCAAAAATAGTAGCTGAGATGTGACAGGGCGTAAGGCATTGCAGGAGATCACAGGTCTAATGGGCCAGGCTCTGCCTGGACAAGGCTGCTGAGGAGGAGGAAGGTGAGTATGGGGAGATACCACTGTGTAATGGCCAAGCAGCAGCTAGATATGTGGATGAAGGCACATTGAGGTGGCTTTTCCTAATACATATTAAGAGCCATGATCGGGGGGACCACAGCTTGCCCCAGCCAAGTCCCTCGCCTGGACACCAGGGGACAGACCTGCGACCCCATGGTGCACACCACCACTCAGCCCATATACTCTCCACCTCCTATTTTTGCTGCTCACATACCTCCACGCAAGTGGTACCCACAAAAAATTATGAACCAGCTATGGATGTGGGGCTTGGGGAGGGGGTTTAACACTATCAGTAACATTCTCCCCCCATGCTTCATAGACCTGGAGCTGCTCTACAGCAATCTACCAGCCCTTTAGCCCTTTTCCAAAGGGGGATGCTGCCTTTTTTGCGTTTCTAGCCTCCAAAATACTCCAAAATTGCAATTTGGAAAGATTTGAGTACCTCTCAGCACAGCTAACTCTGAAACCTAATGTTCCCTGTCACACTTGTGACAGCTTTATTTAGCAAAAAACACCAAGCTGCATGAGGCTCATGTATGAAAAAATGTCTATAGCCTGATTTACATAAAGCCTACTATTTTCTTCCCCTTTCCCAGTTTGCCGAAATAAGAACAAAACCGGATAGGAGAGCTAAAATGTATTTAAAACATCACTTGCAATTTACAAAAAAATGTGTTCTTATTATCTGTTCAAGTAGAAATTTATGGCTTAAACCTGGGAGATGCTCCCACCTCCCTTGCAGAGCAGGGCATAGACCCCCCTCCCGCTATGTGCCAGCAGCCACTGGGAGAAATGAAGACCAGAATAAACCCCAGGGTGCAGAGCAGGTACACGGACCTTCCCAAGGAAAAAGCAATCAGGATACTTGGTGGGACCAATCCACATGCAGCTCAATCCTTCTGAAGAACAGTGTTGTGCTCCTGGTCATAGTGCCGGTAGCTACACGGCCAAGGTACCAAAAAGTCCTCCAGCACCCATGGGAAGACATGCCCTTGCCCACAGCCAAGGGGAAGAGACTGTCCTGTTAGGGTCTATGGCAGGGCAAGAGTGGGGAAAAGGAAAACCTAGGCTGCTCCTGCCTGCGTTATAGAAAGGTACGGACCCAAGTGACCCAGCCAGCAGCACTTGACCATCATGGTGAGGCTGGTGTGCTCTCCGGCATGGAGGAGACCTGCGAGAAGTGAGGGAGGGAGAAGAGGCTGGTCTGACGGGAGAAACATGGGCAGCTGAGAGTGAGGAGGACTGGAGGATGCTCAGATGTTTGCAGCATGTGTAAAACACAGCTGTGGAAACAGAGGGTTTACACGCGGCAGGAGGGATCCCGGGATGATTGCCTTGTGGGATGCCAGTGGTCTCAGAGGGAAATGGTGGCTCCCATGTGGTTGCTGCATCTCATCATGCTGCACAGCTTCTTCATGGCTGCAACTCCATCTGTGCTCCCCTACACCCCAGGGATCCCTGCCAGGCGTGGGGCTGCGAGGAAAACTGTAGGAGAGGAAGCTCGGTGCTCATCTCCGGCAGGGTCATGGAGGCAAATGGCTCCTCCTCACCAGGCAGATCTGAGCCCCCCAGCTGGCCCCCTTGGCAGGTTGACGTTGGCATTGCAGGAAGGGGCAGCAGGAAGGGTCTGCTCTCCAGTCCGCATCAAGATGTCAGGTACGCGTCCCCTCCCTGCCCATCAGGCCATGATGACAGGCATGTCGCTGAGCTCTGGAAAAGGGGACACGCAGTGAGCTACCGAAACATCTGCAGTTGTTTTGCCAGCCGTTGTGAGCAAACAGAACCTGAAATGTGTGCAGCCCAGGTTGGGTCATTTTGTCTGGATGATAGAGCTCCATGGGTGCAGAAACCTGGTGCATGGGAGGGTCCCCACCTGATCCCACCCCACCTTGCAGACCCAAGAGTGCTCGGCGCCTCTGGGCTCTCTTTTCACAGCATTGCAGAGTAATGCATGTTGGAGGGGATGTCTGGAGGTCTCTGCCCCAACCTCTCCTTGAAGCAGGGCCAATTAGATCGGGCTGCTCAGGGCTTTGAACATCTCTGAGGAGGGATATTCCCCACCTGTCTGGGCCCCTGTTCCAGTATCTGACCACCCTCACGGGGAAGGTTTCTTTTTTTTCTCTTTATATCTAGGCAAAATTTCCAAGGTTGCAGCTTCCGCTATTGTCACTGCTCATCCAAGAAGCATCCGGCTCCATCTTCTCTACACCCTCCCATTAGATGGTTGCAGACAGTGATAAGATGCCCCTTGACCTTCTCTCCCACTGCGCAAACCCAGATCTCAAATGCCCCGTCCTCCAGCTTAGAAGCCCCACTGAGCTCGCTCCCATCTGTCACCATCTGTTTGGTACTGGGAGCCTGATCTGGACCCAGTGCCTAGATGTGGCCTCACCAGTGCTGAACAGAGGGGAGGAATCACTGCCACCTGCACCCTTACTGAGACAACCCTGGATGCCACCATCCTTCACCACAGCATGGGCACCCATCACCAACCCATCCATCAGGACCCTGGTGCCCCCACGGAGATGACCTGAGCAAGATGTGGCTCCCAGCTCTCTTTGTCCTACTCACCTGTCCTGAACTTGTTGTAGGTGCCGCTCTCCAGCATCGGGCCACCATCATGGGCACAGCAGGAGAAACTCCGCTCTCGCCACCTGCATTGGGCAAAGCACCTGGGTCAGGCCACCGCTTTCTGTGGTTCCCCTCACAGCTCCCTGGTGCCCTGGACACCTTTCTTCTACTTTGCCAGGGCAGGGACTGCCCTGGTGTTTTGGGATTTTCTCAGGTCCTTACCAAGAAGGGACTCAAGTGCATGAGGAGCGGCTGAGGGACCTGGGGTTGTTTAGCCTGGAGAAGAGGAGGCTGAGGGGAGACCTTATCGCCCTCTACAACTGCCTGAGAGGAGGGTGTAGTGAGGTGGGTGTTGGTCTCTTCTCCCAAGTAACAAGTGATAGGATGAGAGGCAATGGCCTCAAGTTGTGCCAGGGGAGGTTTAGATTGGATATTAGGAAAAACTTCTTCATGGAAAGGGTTTTCAGGCATTGGAACAGGCTGCCCAGGGAAGTGGTGGAGTCCCCATCCCTGGAGGGATTTAAAAGCCGGGCAGACGAGGTGCTTAGGGACATGGTTTAGTAGTGGACAGGTATGGTTGGACTCGATGATCTTAAAGGTCTTTTCCAACCAAATGATTCTATGATTCCATGACTGATGTCTAAGCACCCACACTTCACATGTTCCAACAGCATTTTGAAGGCTACTTTGTGACTAAGCCCTGTTTTCTAAGAAATATTTAAGAGCTCAAAAGCCTCAGAAATGTTTGCAGCCACTGGTTCCTAAGCAGCCAGGGAAATTTAAAAATTGTCATTTTGGTGCATTCATAAACCGAACAAACAAGACCACGCAGGGCTCTCGGGCACTGCTGATGGCAGGGCTGGGAATGCCCTTGCTGCAACGCCAGCCCAGAGAAGGTTGTTGTTTGGCTGGATCAGAAGCAGCTGCAGGGCCCTGGGAAATGCACACCCAACGTGAAGAGGAGCCTGGAGGAGGCAGGCGTGGGGAAGGTCTGATGGTGGTGGTGATGCATTGCAGGGGCGATTGCGAACCACCCTGCAACCTGCAGCCTTGAAAGCAAGGTGGAAGCTGCTAAAGCAGGACCTGAGGGAGGACTGTGGAGAGCAGGGCAGGGTGAGAGGGGAAGAAAGGGAAGGAGCCACTTTGCCTTGGGAAGGGAAAAGCCTGGATGCCCAGTAAAGATGCTTGTACAGCCGCTAGTTCATCACCCAGCCGTATGGCTACTAATTAATTTCTCCACCACCCCAGAGCAAAATCAGAGCTGCCACCCTTTCCTATGCCAACGCAAGTCACGGTTACAAGCAACCCAGACTGCTCACCCCGGAGCTTCCCGACGTTTTCCCTTGCTGTCACCTGCAGCACAGTCGTGCTGCCAGCACCCCTGCAGAAAACACCCCTGGGCCGGCTGGGCTGGTCCTTCCACCCATCCACAGCCAGCCAGATGAAGAGCTGAGCCCAGCACCTCCTGCTTTCCTTGGTCACCGCTGGGATAAGAGCACAGGCAAGTTCCTTATCCAAGCGTGGCAGAGCAGAGCATCCAGCAGCCCGACCTGACCTGATGGAGTGAACCTGTCCTGTGAACCCCAAATTTCCCAATTATTAAACAGAGGCAATATCTTTGATGGCATGGGAGGAAACAAAATGTGGTGTCTGTGACACACTCGGACGTTTTGATCTGGGAGGATGGATTTCCTCAGGGGCTCTGGCATCTGCAGACAGAGACACACAGGGTGCTCAAATATTAACATGGAGAGCTTTCCTCCCAAGTCAGTCCAATGCAACAGTGTCTAAATGGTAATAAGAGAAAAATCAATTCCTTTCTCAGCCCATCAGCTTTGATAACTGGTTTATGTTGCTACTGTAAATCCACCAGGTCTCCACTGAATCCTGAGGGTAGATGATGCCTGAGCTGCCAAAATGGAAAGGGAAAATGAGAGCAAGCAGGAGCAGCAAAGAGGCTTTTGGAGACTTTCAGGGCTTTCTTCTAGTTCCTGAAGGGAAAAGAAATGTTCTCAAAAAATAGTTTTAACCCTTCAGATCACCTGAAAGCATCCCTCCTTCCCTCCACCCGGTGCAAAAGATCAGGTTAGCAAGGCCATTAGCAACTCGGTAGTTACCAGTGCAGAGCAAAGATGAGTGAGATGAGGAGCACAGAGGTCAGATCTGTCAGGATCCACATCATGTTGTACTGCTGCGGAGTCTGGAAGAGAACAACAGAGGATGTGTGCACCACCAAGGACGCCAAGATATGCAAAAAAGTTCCCCAAACTTTCTTGCTGCTTGACCTCGGCAATTCTGCTGCCTGGGTGCATGTGCAGTAACATGTCTCAGGTGCTTAAAGCATTTGGTGGCATTTCAAAGTGGCCACCCTCCAGTGGGTGTTGGTGTCAAATCATCATCTCTCATAACAGCAGATCTCATGGGTGGCCAAGCAGACGGGACCACAGCACAGTGAATATAACAGGGCCCTCTTGTTTGTACAGGCAGGCCCTTTAGTTCTCTCTGCTTCCCTTCACCATTAACGTCAACTGGTGGCATCTCATTTTCCCTGGCAAAATCATCCTTTAGTGAACACCACAGAGGGTCTGTGGGGGCTCCTCCTTTAGGTCTAAGAGCATCTGAAGATTCACCCTTAGACTGGACCTCCACCCGCCGTCGGAATGGACTGAAACACTGTGGTTTTCTGGATGGGAGCATCATAAAATCTACTTCAAGAGTGTGAAGCCAGTTATTCAAAAAACCTTTAGGCTGCAGGGACTCTGACGGGACCAGCAGCCCAGGTGCTCCTTAGCCCTACAGGTTGTCCAAGGCAGTATAGGGAACAGACAACTTATGAGAACAAAATTCCTCCCAGCAAGGAAGGGTTATTTCTATGGTTGTTTCCCTTGGGCTTGTGGCAGCAGACCAAGTCTGAGAAGGGTGGTGGGAGGCTCTGGGAAACGAGGAACTTCTCATATCAATGAGGTGCTTCAAAAGCTTAGAAATGGAAATCCTCTTGCATCAGCTACATGTGCCCTCAAAGGCCCTTCCTTTCTCCCCACACAAGTATCAATACGACTTCTTTTCCTTCATCTCAAGGTCTAAGTTGCAAATCCTAACAAGCAGGGTGCTTCTACCTGGGCCAAGGGAAAAGAGGAGAAGGGTATACCTGGAGTGGCTCACAGGTGCCAGGTAAGCCAGGTTTCAACTCAAGTCCTTTTCATGCAAAGAGTCATCTCCTTTATCCATGCATGAACTGGCCCGTGGTCTCCAAAGGTAGCCATGAACATCCCAACCCTACTTCCTATTCCTGGGAGGGGGAGGGGTTTTGCTTACCATGAGAAAGAGTGGCTGGCTGAGATTCTTCAGTGTGTGGACGGCGTTGGTGGTCACAGAGTGTGCCCCAGAGCACCACGCCAGGGAGAAAAGCCATGGCTCGTTGACCACGTAGAGGTTGGTGGTGATGTTTGCCTCAGCGTATTTCCTTTAAAAGACCAAAAGGCAATCGCCTTCGTTAAGAAAAGCAAGGAGCTTGAGCTGAATCAAGAAGCAATGACAATTCTCTGTAGGAAAGGCTTGCTTTAGGACCTAAATAAAGAATAGAAAGGAAGGCCAACCAGCCAATAATTAATCACTTGCGATTGGCCAATACAGAATACCTGATCCGCTGGAGGGAAATGCAATTAAAACGTCCAAAAGGTCAAAACTTTGCTTGCCCCTCTCCTATATGGATAGATGTAATGATGTGCTTGTAATCTCCTAGTAGTGTGTTTGAAACCACCTTGAAGCTGGTTACTCATGTTTGTTATGTTTGCAGCATCAGCTGGTCACTTGTCAAGTTCTTATAAGCTATTAAAACTTGATATGAAGCGAGGCCATTCTCAGTATAATGCTAAAGGAATGTATCATCGGTACCAGCACTGGTAAATCTACCTATGGTCTACCCAGGATTTACCCAAATGGATCCACCTAGGATTTTAAATTCTGTGAAAATTATCATTGAGAGAACATGAACCTTTTTTTTCCTTCTTTTTTTAAAATTAAATTTCAATATCTTTGCGCACAGGAAAGAGAAAAAAAAAAAATCCTATTTACAAAAGCAGAGCTGGACAGAGCTGTTTTTTCTTTTTTTTTTTTTTTCATATAAGAGAACCATTTTGGAAACTCCTGCAATGAATGTAGAGCCTTCCATTGGAGAGATGACATTTTCAGTGTGTCACAAGCAACAGAGTACTGGTAGCAAGAGAGACAAGAAATGAAGTTTCCAAAACACCAGCTACAAGAGGGTGATGGTCTCTCACCACAGCATCTCACACTCACACTGATGTTTGTGGAAGAACCATAGGAGGTTAAATAGTTGTTCATTCTCCACGATTCGGTGTTGGTGGGACTGGGGATGGCATGAAGAGAAAGAAATCAGGAGACAGCTGTGTTGTTCTACGCAGAAGATCCTCAGATCCTGGTCAAGTAAATACAGACTTGGGGGGCAGGGGGGTGCAATTACATATGCCACCTCTTGGCCACACAGAGGGTCAGCAGTAGGAGTGAACTGCAGTCCTTCACCTCCAAAATGCAACAGAGATGGGCATTTGATCTAAAGGAGCTCTTCCCAAAATGCTATAGATCCTGGAGCTGGTCACTGGAGGGAGACATTGCCACATGCATGAGGCTACGGTACACCAGACGCAGTCCACCGGCTGTACTTGGGGCTGAAACTGCAACCTACCGGATATCTTCACTGGACATTTCGGTGTAGGCCAGATTGAGTTTGACAATATTGTCCATCAATAGGTCTTCAACCGGGGCCTTACTGCCCATTGTCTGCTGAAACCCAGGAGCAACAGACTGAACAAAGGACCTCATGTCATTCTCCAGCCATAGGACCTGCGGGCAATAAGAGGACCCAGTGAATTCCCGACGGACTTACTAATATGCCCTGCCCTTCACACAAACCCAGTAAAGAGAAGGTCTTGAGGAGCTTAACCCAGCCTGTCCAACGATGTATTTCTTTTAACGATCAAAGAGCATTCGGATGCAGAGTTAACACTTGCAAGTCACTTTCATCAAGAAATAAGTATTCACTGTTCCTTGCTTATCGATTTGAAATCAGCGAGTACGTTTCACACAGCCCAACAAAAGACGTGGTGTTTGAAATGGATGAAAAGACAGCTTTGGTTTATGGGAAAGGCAACAGAAAAGATTCTGTTCTCCCATTCTCCCAGCATGGGAGAAGGCAACTTCAGCAGATACAAATCAGTGTAACTCCCCCGACATCAACGGATACATAACCTGATCCACATGGATTTAGCATCCATCCCAAGCAGGAAATTGCCTGGGGAAGGAGGAAGGCAATGAAGGCTCCCAGCTCCATGTATTTTAATTTAAGCCAGGAGTTTCTATGCAATATATAAAATAAGCACGGGCAGCAGGGAGCAGGCTGCCAATTATTACAATGATGAAAGGATGCCAAGGGGCTAAGGCATCAGCTGGTATAGGAGCTGGCTTACTTCCCCGTCCTGCTGTAGGGTTACACCATTTTGCACCTGCTGAAGAACCGATAGTAGGAATATACTCCAAATGATGCCTCTTAAAACAAGTGAAATGAACGGGGCCAGACTATGCAGGTGAAACCATGCAGGGTTATGACCCCAAAGTCCCAATTCAGAGAGCAAGAAAAAAGGGATACAGAGGAGTGAGGCCACTCTACCAGCTGGGGTCTAATCCCCGACTCGTTGAGGATGACTTCCAGGGTTCTGTTGATCCACGAGTTCCTGTAAGGATGTTTCTCTGGAGGGCGGTAGAGATCAAATATCACAAGTTTATTCTGACTGTCTGCGAGGCGCAAGAAATTACTTAGCTTGTAAATTGACTGATTCATTGCCTGGTTTTGATCTGCCCTTGACAGTGAGCCCATGCATGAAAATGGTTTGTCCTAGAAATAAACAGATATAAAAAAGGAAATCAATCAGGCAGTCGCCTCTGGGAGTCAGCTGCATGCAAAAAACTCTAAGAGGGAAAAAGTTTGACAACAGCCCTCAGTAGGTGAGGATATTTTATTTAGCTTAGTTCTTCTACGTGAGAAACAAGGGAAATTAACCCAGGCTGTGACGACACTGCTTCTGGGACTCAAATTGTGCAGTTCACAGCTAGCTCTATTTCTATTTTTCTCTATTCTGTGCTTCTCAGTCCCACCGTGTTAGCTGTGACTGTTATTCACAGCACCTTGCACAAGCAGCTGCTGTCTTCTTCCTCTAGACCATGTGTTCTGCTGCTGCCATGACAAGGAGCCACAAGAACACCCACCAGCCAATTGTTATAGGTCTCCTAAGCCTAAAGGCCACCTGGACAAAGCAAGGAGACCCCAAATGAAGGATTTCTACTGACTTCTTTGAGTTTTGGCTCAACCAGTAGTTCCTCTCCTAATATTCATGCTATTAAGTAGCAGCCAGCTGATGTCTCTTCTACATCCAGTTCATGATAGTCCTTCATGGCACTTACCTTAAGGAACCACGTTCCAGCATTCAACTCCTGCAGGGTATCCCAGGAGAATAATGCGGCATTTTGAGCAGTGTCATTGGGGTAGACCTCCTTGATGTTAGTTGTCCTCCTCAAGGTGCTGTCATGCATGAGGAAAGGAACTCCATCATAGCTGTTGGAGAGAAAGAGTTAAGGTCACCTGAGGTGCAGGTTTGTTCGTGGCATAGAATCATAGAATCACAGAATGATTTGGTTGGAAAAGACCTTTAAGATTCTCAAGTCCAACCGTACCTGTCCACTACTAAACCATGGCCCTAAGCACCTCGTCTGCCCGGCTTCTAAATACCTCCAGGGATGGGGACTCCACCACTTCCCTGGGCAGCCTGTTCCAATGCTTGACAACCCTCTCTGTGAAGAAGTTTTTCCTAATATCCAATCTAAACCTCCCCTGGCACAACTTGAGGCCATTGCCTCTCGTCCTATTACTTGTTACTTGGGAGAAGAGACCAACACCCACCTCGTTACAACCTCCTTTCAGGCAGTTGTAGAGGGCAATAAGGTCTCCCCTCAGCCTCCTCTTCTCCAGGCTAAAGAGCAGACTCATGCCAGATCAAAAGAATATGTGGGCCACCATGGATGCAGCAGTACAGCCTCCCTCAGTGCGGAGGGGTGGGATAGGGAGGAAGGCTGAGGCTCAAGACACCAGGTTATTTCCAGCTTAAATACTGCTGGGTGACCTTGGAGAAGTCACGCCTGTCTGTGCCTCAGTTTCCTCAGGGGCAAAGTGGAGATGGTGGCATTTATGCCTGCCAGCCGCCCTCAAAATGGATAGTAACTTAGGGTTGAAATTTCCTTTTGCTGACACAAAGTGTTTCTATGGGTTTCAGAGGACTGAAGACTAAACGATGGACAGTGATGGAAAGGCAAAATTTTCTCTTAAAGAAAGGTCTACATTGGTAGCACACCGAAGCATTAGAATTTTTCTTATTCAGTGCCTGGAAACTGCTCATCCTGCACAGCGTGTTAGCAATTCATGGCAATGGGTCCCCCAAACAAAGGCAATTAAAGATCTAATAATGAGGACAATGCTGTCACAAGTCTGATCACAACTTTCTGCTGCTTTGTAGGCCTGATACAACCCTCACTGTGGCCTGGAAGTCACACTAGGGTGGGGACTTGTCTTTATACTCTGCAAAGCATTTAAAATATGCTGTAGAAATAATGTTTATTAAATCAATAGCTACAGCTTATTGACTTGCCTGAGAACAACCATGCCCTACAGCCCCTATCATCACGCGCCAACTGAGGGACCCTGTCCCGGCCATCAGTAAAACCTAATGGCCTGGAGTTGCCTGTCTCCAAAGACAACTCTTAGAAGAAGCAGCGTATATTCTGTGAGATGTGATGTTTTTCCTTTACCTAATGGTGACGTCTGTTTCAAGACCATCCCCACCATGTTCAATTGTCTTCTGAAATGACATCTCAGTGTTTTCTGGTGCCAGCTGAAAAAAAAACAAGCACATCATTTTCAAACACACTCTAGAGGACTCTGTAAGTACTTTCTGTCTCTTTGTAACACCTCTGGTTTTTATTAAGGGACCATCGTTATCTTGTTAAAGTCTACTGCTTGTCTTCTTCCACTTTAGCCACCAAACCCATCTTGACCCTCAGGAACAGTGTTATCCTTGTTTGCAAACCCATGCAGTGATGCCTTTGGCATGTAGTTCCAAATGGAAATGTCTCCCCTTCCACCCTCCACAGATTTCATGGAAAAAAAAACAGAAGATGATGATGAAGGTAGCAAGACACAGGAAATAACTTCTGCAGACCTACCATTGGTGCTCCACGGTGTCCAATGAGGGCTGGCTTTGGTCCCAGTGTCCCCATCTCTCTGATGCAAGGAGAGTACATCCCCAGAGGTATCAAGAAAAGAAAGAGAAGGATAGCCAGGTATGGACCAACAATTATCACCTGAACAACTGAAAGAATTTGAAGGAGGAAGGCTAGAGTTAATCCATGTGGTAATGTACGGGTTTGCCTTGCGGCTTGACTTTTAATACAGGCCTCCAGCTAAGTAGCTGTTGGGCTTTGTCCATCCCTTCTACCCCTAATTTTCACTTTCTCTCCAAACAATGCAACCTAGGAAAACAAACTGATCAAAGCAAGGACATGGGCTGTCTAAGGACTGCCAGTTTTGTGCTTTAATTACATCTCACTATGCCTTACAGCAAGACATGACCTTAATTTCTTTTCCTTGAGAGGTGGTGCAGTGAAATATCCCCCATATGCAGGAAAACAATCCTCAACAGAAGGATGCTAATTTTTTTCTTACTCAGATAAGAGCAAGCAACATTTTGAAGTTTCATTCACAGTGAAGAAGAGGAGGAACCTTTCTCCTTCGACTATGTTACATCCCCTTAAGGTGAATACTTCCCTGGTTCATTCAGATTGCCGTTGGTGACCTTCTATGTGTGACCTACAGAACCCTACAGACTCTGACTGCACGGGTATTGCATCTCAGAAACTTGCCAACTCATTACCTATGGTTTTCTCCGGAGTCTGTTGACACTTTGCCCAAGAGCCCCAGTGAGCCTTCACCTCAGGGAACAAAACACTTCCTCTGAGAAATGAGCACCTATGCACCAACGTCTCTTTCTTGAATGGGTACCACCACCCCTCTGCACGTTGTGCCAGTGGCTCTGAAGGAACCTGGGATTACACCAAGCAGATGTATTGAGCTGAGAGTCCATTAGGCATGGTGGACTGTAATGTCTAGGGTCCTGACATATTCCCCCCAGACCTCCCCAGCGGTAGTTCAATAAGAAAAACCCTGGGCAGGGTTTTCACCAGCCCATTCTGTCTTTGATTTTTATTACAAGTCAACATCTGCAGATGGATGTCAGCTAGATAATTTTGGCTATATCAGGAGATTAAGTCAGAGAAAAACAGCCAGTCCCAGAGCCAGCCTCTTCTGCAGTTGTTCCTGGCATCTGGCCTTCTTCTTTACACTACTTGGTCACACTTCTCGGAAGTAGACAGAACTTGCCATGGGACAACACTAGGCACTGATCAAAAAGCTCTTTCCCCTATCTCAGCTGGCTTCTCCTGAGATGCACTAGTCTGAAGTGGATTGACTGGACTGGAGATCCCTTCTGAGGCAGCGAAGCTGAGTATAGCAAGCAAAGGTCAGCCAAGAGAGCTGCTACTGGCTGCTTTCTCCTGCAGAGGGCTGACCAAATTTCGGTGCATGACTCAGAACGTGGGTACTTCTGCTGATCTCCTCCATCTCAAGGCAGGTCACTGCCTCGGTGTAGGCCAAAACTGTGCACAGGAGCATGCAAACCAGTAACACATCTGGACAGCCACAGGACAGTGCAAAGCCCAAGCTCCAGCCCCGCTAATTTCCCTGGGATACACAGAGGCTCAAAGTTGCCTCCAGCTGGAGTGCAGGCATGGGAGGAAAGGGCTCCTGCACTCCTGTTTTCCCACACTGATATATGTATTTTGTCACATAGGGAGCAGGAAGCAGAGCTACCGTACCTTTCTTATCTGCTCTGATGGCATGAAGAGCCACAGGCCAGGACAGGAGGACCATGATGGTTATTGCCCCCATGTGGAGATAGGGAGCTGTGACCTGGTAAGGAGAGAAATGGATTTTAGTCAAAGGATGAAGTGTGGAGAGAGATGGAAACAAACCCCAACACAGCTACAGCCTTCCACCTGGATGGGCTCCTGCTGCATATACCAGCAGTTCAACTACTCTCCCGCATCCAGGTTGGATCCACCAAACACCTCTGGAGTCGGGGGAGAGATATGTGCCCCCAGTCAGGCCAGCTCCTCGGGCTGAGGAGCGCTCCTCACTGAACTATGCAGCTCTCCTTTCTCCTAAGTCAGCTGAAGGGGACAAGGTTGTCCTCATCCATGAGGATGCAATTGCCATTACTACTATGCCATTATTCATGAGCATCTTCTAGACAGCAGTTTAATCCAATCTAATCCAATCCAATCCCACCCAGGTAATAGTCATCTCCATACCACACTGCAGCTAGATCATTAAACTGATGTCAACAAGCCTGAGTGATAAAATGTGGTATTTCCACCTGTATGGAACTAACTATTGTGGTATAAGAGAAGTAGTTAACCTGGTATATGTCTGATCATGGATATTATTAGACTCATATACACCCCGCAGCACCTAGTTTCACATATTATCAATATATGCCAGAAAAATAACTCATTTTCGTTTATTTCAAAGCATTTAATTCACTTGCATTAGGGCTAATTGCATTTTTTTCGCCTTTTTTTACTTTTAACTCAACGTGTAGACATTTTTCTTGATTTACTAACACAAAAGAATATATTCATTTAATGCTTATGCTATATTAGATAGTATCTATTACTGGACAGATGAAGTAATTTGACTTGATTTCTTTGGTCCTAAAGATTAAACAAGAAGGTCAGAAGCTAAGAATCAGTTCTGTGCTTATCATGAATGCATGAGCAGAGCTGAAAACAAAGCAGAAATAGTTTGACACTGAACGGATGCTCTTCACTCAAGTAATGTTGGAATGACACACCTTTCATAAAACTAGGGAAATCTGTCGAAGAAACCAATCCATCATTTTCTCATGCCCGTCAGAGCCCCATGGTTTCTGTTGCAGCTAGAATTGAGAGTTATTAAGATATGTGCTAGGAAAAATATCTATTCAGATGCAAGTCTTTCCTATTGCTTAGTCCCTGCCTGAGTCTCTAAGCTGGAAGGGTTGAAGAAAGCAGCAGTCACTGAGAGATGCTATTGCCTGTGATACTGTCTGCCCTGGACACTCGATACCAACATCTTTCGATCAGAAGCAGGATTCAGTTGCATAAACAGAGGTGCCATCTGAGATGTCCAGGATATTTGAGATAGCTTTGCAGGGCTAATGGACATGACATAGGATATCTACAAGAGATTCATGTCCTTTGGGAACAGCAGCGGGAAGCCATGTGAAGCATCTCAAAGGGCACGAACACCTAAAATAAACAGAACCTGTGGGGAACCCAAAGGCTCTTGTGTCTCCTTCTCCTCATCCATCTCCCCTGGAGTCTGTAAGGGGGAGGAGAAGCTGATGGTTCAGTGGCTACCCAACTCTGTAGAGCAGGGATGTGCAATTAACCACACCCTATAAACACCACATCTCAAAGAGCCTTCCATAATTCTGGAGCTACCAACTGATTCCTCTTCCCATCCATATGCATTGCTCTCCCAACGTTCACGAGCAGTAAGCCACGTGGGGGAGAGGTGATATGCCCAAATAACATCTGCAAGGCAGCTATGTAGGCAGCTATGTAGGCAAAGGCTCACACACTTCTTCCTTCCCAATACATGTGGGGACACAGGTGCTCAGACACTAAACAACACTGGGCTGCTCTAGCCTCCATCTTCAGATCTGCTGAGAGTTGAGGAGGCCAGCAGACCATGCACTCTGACCTCCTGCATAGAATCATAGAATCATTGAGGTGGAAAAGACCTTTAAGATCATCAAGTCCAACCGTAAACCTAACACTGCTGAGTCCCCCACTAAACCATGTCTCGAAGCACCTCGTCTACCCATCTTTTAAATACCTCCAGGGATGGGGACTCCACCACTTCCCTGGGCAGCCTGTTCCAATACTTGACAACCCTTTCCATGAAGAAGTTTTTCCTAATATCCAATCTAAACCTCCCCTGGAGCAACTTGAGGCCATTTCCTCTCGTCCTATCACTCATTACTTGGGAGAAGAGACCAACCCCCACCTCACTACACCCTCCTCTCAGGCAGTTGTAGAGGGCGATAAGGTCTCCCCTCAGCCTCCTCTTCTCTAGGCTAAACAACTCCAGATCCCTCAGCCGCTCCTCACAAACCTTGTGCTCCAGACCCTTCCCCAGCTTCGTTGCCCTTCTTTGGACGTGCTCCAGTCTTTCTTGTACTGAGGGGCCCAAAACTGAACACAGTATCCCACAGGTTTTCCCACCTGACAGCAGCATTCCCCACCTGCTCCCCAAAAACTCAGTGCTGTCCTGCCCTCAGGAGATTAAGCTTTTGTCAGCCACAGAAGACTGAAATTGTGCTAATATCAAAGCTGCTGAACTGGCAGGAGCTGATTAGGGAGAAAGTTCTTGGTCCAGCAACCCTGCTGGCCAAAGGGGTCTGATTTACCTGCCCTGGGCACCTGGAAATTAACAGTACACCTACAACATTTTTGAAAAAAAAAAAAAAAAAGGATGTGACTTCCCAAACTGAGCTATGTTACATCAGATAGCTTGAAACTCAACTTCAGGTCTTGGCTTCCTTTCTCCCAACAGGAAATGTTAAATCATAATAAAAGTTTACTCAAAACCACGTGCCTTGCCAGGAAAACCCGTGTGAAAAACACTCAACATATGGAATACTTTCTACCAATTACCGCAAAATACTGCTATAAACAAGTTGTTCTTTCAAACAGAAACGAAACATTCCAGCCCCTCTTACCTGGAACGACAGGAGGACAGTTTTCCATTGATCTCCCCAGAGTACTGATAATATGAAGAGGGCTGTGATAGAGAAGCCCAGGACAAGAAAAGTCCCAATCTGGGAGAAAAAGAAGACATAAACCAGCTTCAGCATTTCTGCACAGGGTGTGCCATCCATTTGACTCACAGGCTTATTTAAGCAGCTTGGACTTGACAAATTGGGATGCACGAGCTTGACTATGCCAGTTCAGAGCCGGAGAGATTTAATGGGACTAAAACCAGACCAACAGTGCTATCGATTGGCTTTTCTGTAAGGCAAGACTCATCTTAAAAGTTGGGTACCCAACTAAGTCAGCCCTCAAGGCTTGCTCTATAATCATTGGAGAAAGAGGAATTTCTAGATGCTTTACGATGGGAGATGCCTCTCTCTCTGTTGATGTAGATGGAGCCTAGATGATCAGCTTACATTAAATCCCTAACCTGCAGATGGCTACGTTCAGAAGTGATTAATTCCACCCAAAAGAGACAGCAACACAGCTTCCTTATGCTATTGCAACAGGCTTCAGCAACAGCAAACACTCCCATAATTAAGAGACGAGAGTTCACTTTTTAACCAAGAAAGGGAGGAGGTAGCTCAGTCTATTCTTTGGCTTCTTGCACAGTTTGGTCCCAGCACGGTTGTGATGGCAGGCTCTTCTTGGTACATCTTCTATCTGCTGAGAGCTAAGTGCAAGCAGAAATTGGACCAAGGTCCTAAGCACTCTTCAGGGCGATCCTACAGATCAACACCTTAATAGTATGTCCCTAATCCCTTCCACCCAAAGATGCAGTCTTGATTTTTTTTACAAATTGTTCTACATCTTTCTGGTTCTTCTGGAACCCAATTTTCAACAGCAAAGATGACTGCGTTTCTATTACTTAAATAACAAAACACAGGACCAAGTATCTGCACATTCAGCTATTCCCTTCCACTGCAAGATTTGCCGTCACGTTATATTCTCCCCTAAACTGCATGGCTAGAGGCTCATTTTTGAGATGCCTTATTCAAGAATTTCTTAAGAAGGGTGATTCTAGAGCAACTTTTGCAGCAACAGCTCTCTGAGGATTTGTTTCTGCACCTTCAAAACTCCAGGTGGCATTTCCCAAACCACCCAAAGACCAAAAGGCACAAGGCACCGAGATGCCTTGGAAAAGCCAGATTTCTCTTCTGCAGAGACAGCAGCCACTTTTTTCAGTGCTGCTCGAGCCTGCTACAGAAATTTACACTGCGCTTCTCACGGAAACTTTGCTTTTGTCTTCATGTTACCACATGTAGACGTGTCAAATATAGACATCTTCACCTGAATGAGCCACCACAAGCTCCTTTTGGAGTCGGGGACGGGAAAAGGCACTTTAGGTGTGATTCATCTCATCTTAATTCAGATGTCTATGACCAACTGGATGAATTGCATCTTCAGAGGATTCCTTTCCCTCCGCTGACTGAAAGGGAGTTTAGGTGATCAGCTCAGGTGGACATATCATTCTTATGGATATCTAAAGTCTCCTAAGATTAACCTCTTCCCTCTCTTCCTTCTCTCCCATAATCTAAGATGTTTTTCATGCAGAGAAACACCACAGACTCAATTGGTTTAAAGCATGGATTAGAGTTACCAGAAAGCCCTGACTCTCCCCACCTTGTGACTCCAGTGCAGGTACAGCTGCTGACCTTCTGCGAGCAAACACATCGCTAGGACCTGGAAAATCAAGAAGAGATTGTTTGCATCCTGGTAGAAAATGGTGAAGTATGTTCAGTGAGGTCCTTCTGGATTATTTTTGCATTGGGAACTCACTTTACACTAGGTCTTCCTGCACAATGTCAAGGCTGTTAGCAGGACGGGTGTATGCAGAGAAGCCTTTATTGCGATAGTAAAAATGCTTCTGAAATGGCCAAGCACACATCAAGGCTGCCCTGCAGGATCAAAGCCCTTTCATGGGTAACAAATAATTGGGCACTTTGGGGTACACGCTTTTAATTACTCTTCTCTGTGAGTACAAATTCTGAAAGAGAAATGGTGGCCAGGATCAGCTGCCATGGTATGAACCAATACAGCGCTAACCTTGCCTATTTTCTGTGCATTTGTTGTGATTCGGGGCATATCTGCCGTGGGAGAGTTGTCAGGGACTAAAAAATGCCTCCAAAGCACCACAAAAATACAGAGCAGACAGCAAAGAAGACCATGCTTCCACAGTAATCACAGGAAACGCAAGAGACAGGCACATCTCAGAACAGGGAAAACTGCCTTGGAGATTAAAGGACTCTAGTTTTTGGTGGCTGGCACGTTGCTTCCCTCTGATGGCAAGTTGGAGCCCTTGGGGAGGGTTCCTGTGAGGCATGGCGCAAGCCCCAGCCAGGGCAGGGGACAACCCTAGAAGCCTTGAACACCAAGAAGCAAAGGATGAGGAAAGCCAGTCCATGGCTCTGATGAAGAGTTTCTTCAAGTTGTCCCAGACCTAAGCAACTGATGAACCTGGTGATGAATTTCACCAGGAGAAGTACCTTGCTGCCATGAAAGCGCACAGGTCTATGCTCAGGAATCTGAGAACCTGGGGCAAGCTTCCCGACCACTCTAAGGGACAATTTGGGGACCAGTATCACCAGATATCAGGGTTTAAATAAAAGTATCTGGTAGTAGACATCGGTGCTCCACTGAGAAGGATCATTTATGTCCCTGCTCACTGCAGGGGGGTTGGACTAGATGTCCCTTCCAACCCAAAGCATTCTATGATTCTATGATTTATGATCCAGGTCCCTCCAGCCTGTAACACAGTGGGATTGTGTGAAAGCAGGACATACAGATTTAGGGGAAGGGTCTCTGCTCGCCCAAAACACAACTACAAAGGAATGTAAGCTGTTTCCCTTCCAGCTACAATCACACTTTCTTTCCAGGATCATGCTGATTTGAAGAGAGATATAAGCTCAGCAGAGAATACAGATCAGCTTTTAAGTGCTTCTTGACACATTAGCCTCCTCTAATCGAATCCTACACCCAGTACATGACAAGTAACCATGGGAGCAGTTCAGAGAGAATTTAATTACTGCTGAAGATCTTAAGTCAGCTCCATTTAAATAAGCCATTTCGGAAAAAGGAAAGAAAAAAGACACTTTCAAAACTGCCCCTTTTCTGCAGGCAATGTTACAAAGACGTGGTCCTTGCCTAAAGTACAGCCAAACACTTATTTCACAGGCCGTGCTCAACAGGATTCTCCCCTGGCTACTGCAGTGTAACTTTTGTATGAATGGTGCACCACATCTGGGAACGCCATCGGAGGGTGAGCTCGTTTTTATGGATGGAAACAACATCTCATTATTCATATGAGGTTCAACAAGGCCAAGTGCAAGGTCCTGCACCTGGGTCGGGGCAAACCCCGATATCAATACAGGCTGGGGGATGAGGGGATTGAGAGCAGCCCTGTGGAGAAGGACTTGGGGGTACTGGGGGATGAAAAGCTGGACATGAGCCAGCAGTGTGAGCTTGCAGCCCAGAAGGCCAACCCTATCCTGGGCTGCATCCCCAGCAGCGTGGCCAGCAGGTCGAGGGAGGGGATTCTGCCCCTCTGCTCCGCTCTGCTGAGACCTCACCTGGAGCCCTGCGTCCAGCTCTGGAGCCCTCAGCACAAGAAGGACATGGAGCTGTTGGAGCGGGTCCAGAGGAGGCCACAAAAATGCTCCGAGGGCTGGAGCCCCTCTGCTACGAGGCCAGGCTGAGAGAGTTGGGGCTGTTCAGCCTGGAGAAGAGAAGGCTGCGGGGAGACCTTAGTGCGGCCTTGCAGTGCTTCAAGGGGGCCTCTAGGAAAGGTGGGGACAGGCTTTTTAGCAAGGCCTGTGGTGACAGGACAAGGGGTGATGGTTTTAAACTAAAGGAGGGGAGATTTAGGCTGGATAGAAGGAAGAAATGTTTTACACTGAGGGTGGTGAAGCACTGGAAGGGGTTGCCCAGAGAGGTAGTAGAGGCCCCATCCCTGGAAACCTTTAAAGTCAGGTTGGACGGGGCTCTGAGCAACCTGATGTGGTTAAAGATGTCCCTGCTCACTGCAGGGGGGTTGGACTAGATGACCTCTAAAGTTCCCTTCCAACCCAAAGCATTCTATGATTCTATGACTCTACGATTCTATGATTAGCTTACAAGAAGAATAATCACTAGGTTTCATCCTCAGAGGGTGAAGAAGGAACTCTTGCAGTTGCACCACTGGTCACTGTAGGAGAATGCCTCTCGATGGACCAGTGAGCTGATGTGATGTGGACAAGGTTTATCCTGTGGCACAGTCAGCTTGAGTTGTCTTTGCTGTCCATGTATCCCTGAAGCTTAACATCTCAAGCCACAACAACCTAGCTTCACCCTGCTCCTCAAAAAGCTGCTTCAGAACCTGTCCAATATGCTCTTCCATGGAGAGCAGCTGCCTTTAGCAATGTCCCACAGGCTCGCACCTGGAGCAGGACTTCCTCAGGCAAAGGGACAACCAGGACCTGCAGGTCTGGCTCTTCCAAACTGCTTCCATACATATCCTGGGATTGTCTAACACAAGTACACAGACATGTGGGTTTAGGTGACCGATATGTATCTGACTTACTGCTGAGGCTAGAGCCAAGATCCCTCTTGTGGCCCTATCATCTCCCTGAATCTTACAGCCTCCAACACTTGCATTCTTCTCTTCTTTAGCACGAGGTGTGGAAGCATCTTCCCTCCACCATCTACCTGCAAAGTGGTAATTAAGGGATGCTTTCCAGTGGCAAGAGAGATGGATTCGCTGCATCTCTGTCTCCTTCTTTTTGAGTGAACTCAAAAAGACCACTGACCGTAAGGTTATGCTGCAAAAGGATGGACAACAGACCCTTAATCCCACTCTGCTTCAGCACGGGAATGACCTTGCGCTGATTTCAATACTGCTGGTGAGGCTTAGGCAGGATCTGAACCTACCACCACAAGGATGTGGAGGCAGGCACTTAGACACTCAGCTCACCTAAAATATCTGCTCACTTAGATGTTCACAACAGCAGAATTCAGGTCCCTATGTTCACTTTCTGGCAAAAATGCAGCAATTCAGAACTTCTCTGGTACCCTAGTCTCTTAGGGATGGAGGTTTGAGATCACTTTTTGAACTTCAGCACCCGGGTACTATTTTGAGTTCTTTCTTAGCCTACAAATGCAGAGGCCACAACACACCTGAACCTCTTTATATTGTACAGTCATGAGTCACCTCCTCAAAACCATTGGAACAAACATGGTTGAACTGCAGAGAGGAAAATATTATGTTGGTGTTCAAAGACTGAACAAGAAAAGTTTTTTCTTCTCCACTGAGCATGAACTGTTCTGCAATTAGACCCCTCAGCTTAACCTTTTAGCTCTAATGGGGATGAGAAAATTGTCTTGCAGAGTGATAACAATTGAATTAATTGAAACTGATTGTCTGAAAAAATTACAATGATGCATGCAGACGGAGAGCATCTTTGTGCAGACAGCAAGCGCTTTGTTGTGCAGCGTTTTGTTCAGCCGCTGGTGGCCGGTGGGCAGAAGAGTGTTTGCTTCAGTGGTTTACAATAAGGTCATGGAAATCAGGCTTGCAGGCTCCAGTTGGGTGCCATCATTAAGGAAGAGGGTACGGTGCTCGCAAACAAAACCAGATCAGCCACTGGTTGCTATAAAATCTCTCTGTTCCAACCAGGGCATCTGTGTGCTCAGTTTTCTGATGCGATGGGCTGCTAATGCAAAACATCGCAAGGAAACATGGCCTGGGTGAAGGTCTCCAGTCTTTCCTGCAACATGTGCGGGAATAGTCTCCATCCAACACTGTTCAGGCAGAACATGGGATGTAATGCGTGGTGGGGGCAACCTATTTGGCCATCAGTTGTCTGAGATCATAGAATCATAGAATCACAGAATGCTTTGGGTTGGAAGGGACCTTTAGAGGACATCTAGTCCAACCTCCCTGCAGTGAACTGAGATGCTGAGAGGAGGAGGATGTGTCTACGCGATGAAGAGTGGGACCAAGACTGAACTGAACCATGTGGAACACCAATTTCACCTTGTATTTTCCATCTACCTTTCTGGCTTCACTTTGCCTATCACCTGCCCTGAGAGCTTGCAGCCATCACATCCATGCTGCCAAAGGCATGAAACTCCTCTAAGAAAGTCCCCTGTTTGGACACTGGATGATGTTTGGATCCAGACAGAACATGACCAAGCTGACACACCAGCCCCAGGGGTCTTCAGGCTCCTCAAGCCCAGGAAATCACGTGAAGTCCATTTCTAGCATGTGCTATGATGGGTTATCCTGAGGTTGACTCCAGATCCACAGCCTGCTGAGGTACAATCTCAGAGGTATCCGTGTCACACAGGCATCTCTGGCAAAGCCCAAAGTAGCGTTGTAGCTGCCAAACCACCCACACTGCCCCATGGCCACTGGGAAAGCCAGGTGGGCTTTGCTGAATAATAGACATCGAGCCCTAGAGCCACCAGGGTGTCACAAAATCCTTGGAATTAAACATTGTTATTTGTCCTACTCAGAGCTCAGTTAGTCCACAGCATTTAGGATGCTATTGATTGCTGTGGGCATGGCCAAGCAGCTGTCCTATTTATCACTTCGGTATTTTATTGCTAGCACTAGAATAAAATCATTATTTATTTGTACTTCAGCAGGGACAAAGGACCCCAGAAACCTATTGTGTTAGGCACCGCATGAACAAAGCAAAAAGAGATTCCCTGCCATGAGCAATTTACAGATTGACTATATGATGACACGTCAGGGAATGGGTAAGAACAGCAGGAATTGATGATAGAAGCTGGTTGTCTTGGTCACAGAGGTGAGTCAAAGCCATAACCTCATCCTCAGCACCTAGCATTTCAAAATGAAAGTTGGAGCAGGCATGAGACTGAACATGGACTCCAGTCCCTGGGGTTAAAGTGATTTCTCAGCCTAAAGGTCTGGATGCAGAGGCTGGAAACACAAATGCGGATCTGTCTTTATTTGCGGGGTCCCTATGAGAGAAAGGACAGGGAAAAAGGACATCAAGGTAGAAATTTTAGGAAACGCTTGCTTTTGGTATGTTTCCAGTAACCAAAGCAGACAGCAAATCAGAAGTCTAGAGAAAATTTCACAGGATTTGGAAAAGTGAAGATTTCAGGAACATTGCATAAACTTCAGGAGCGTTTTGTGACCACGTGTGCAGTCTCTACCTGGAGAGAAACCCTCCAGAAAAGCAGACAGAGTCAAGGCAGCTTCAGTGATAAAGTTATTCTAATGAGCATTTTTATTCAGGATTAGAGGAATAACTCAGCTTTGATGACATATCACCACCGCTACGTGACTTGGAGCCCCATACTTCCCTGCTGTCAAAGCAACAATCTTTAGCTTCCCCTAAATCTAAATCCAGCCGCTCCTAGCTCAGCTTTCTTTGGGTTCAAGGAGAGACTGGACACATTTATCGAAGAGAAATCATCGAGAGAAACTACAGAAACTACATCTGGCTCGGAGACCCCCAAGCTGAAATTGGTCATCCGCAGGTAGACATGGGGGGAAAGTGCTGTACACACCCGTGTTCCCCACCTTCCCCAGGTCTAAGGATCATATGCGGGGCTAGGCTGAGCTTTGGTCTGACCCATTAAAGCCATCCTTATGTTTACTTTTTAGGACTATAAATTGTGGTCAGCTTACAAGGAGCATTACTTACCAGTAGCAGTGTGATGTACGTGAACAAGATTGCAGCCACAATCAGGAGAACAAGAGACCAGAGAAACCAGAAGCCCAGGTTCCCGTAGTTATACCTAAAAAGCAATAAAATATGATGATAGTGTTTGCGTTTGGCAGATGGACTGGAGGGGAACAACCGCCCTGTTCCTTGAAATTTTGGAATTTTCAAAGCAATAAAACACAGAGGGAGGGAGGAATAACCTGCCCTGTAACATGCGAAAGCGGTTAAGAGCCTCCTTCCCCAAATCCATGACTGCATTAGCCACCAGACTAATGCCCCAGTGTCCTGGGGTGGTAAAATACAGGATCAAATTGATCGCCTTGCTCCAGAGAGCTCCTAGTCTGACTGTCAGACACAGCACCTTGCTACAGACAAGGCAGCCCGGGGAAACGGTAAGATGACATGACTCAGGCCAACAGCCCACCTTGTCTGCCTGCGGTTGTGTAGGGCACGGCAGCAAAAAGGGGATTTGAGTCAGGTTTTGATGGAGAAAACACCAGAAAGCTGAAGGAGTTGCAGAGATTGCCCAAGGAGAGATAGAGGGAAGCTTTACTTTTTACCCAAAGGCTCAGTAAGGATGAATAATATTATTATACCTCCCCATAATATCTGAGCTGTTTTAATTTAATTTTAGGGGTCAGATTTGCATAAATGGTGCCTATGTACTGCAGAAGGAAAGGATTTGCATAAATCCCTGCCAATTATTTCTTACTTTTGAGCCTGGGAACATGCAATTCTCTTTGCAGTGAGATAGCTGGCGCAACGCCTCTGATGCCAGCCACTACGTTTCTTCAGAGGGAACAGGGTGGGTAGAAAAGACTCAGAGTAGGAAAGGGAAGAAATATTTCATAGAATCATAGAATCATAGAATCATTAGGTTGGAAAAAACCTCTAAGATTATCGAGTCCACCTGTCAACCCAGCACCACCATGCCTACTATACCATGTCCAAAGGTGCCACGTCTACACATTTTTTGAACACCTTCAGGGATGGTGACTCCACCACCTCTCCAGGCAGCCTGTTCCAATGCCTGACCGCTCTTTCAGTAAAGAAATTTTTCCTAATATCTAATCTGAACCCCCCTTGGCACAACTTGAGGCCATTTCCTCTCGTCCTATCGCTTCTTACCTGGGAAAAGACACCGACACCCATCTTGCTACACCCTCCTCTCAGGCAGTTGTAGAGGGCGATAAGGTCTCCCCTCAGCCTCCTCTTCTCCAGGCTGAACAACCCCAGGTCCCTCAGCCGCTCCTCACAGCACTTGTGCTCCAGACCCTTCCCCAGCTTCGTTGCCCTTCTCTGGACTCACTCCAGCACCTCAATGTCCTTCTTGTATTTAGTCCCCTTCACTCACAATTTTTGTGATGATGATTCTCCCCTTTCTCCGAAATTCACACTTACACCTAAAAAATGTAGCCAAGCAAAGTGCAGAGCCTCAGCACCTCTGAAGTCACTGGACATTCAATTTGGATGCTGTAACCAAGAGTTTAAGGAACCATATCTTTGGCTCATGGCTGAAGTGCCCTGCTGTGGCACAGCTGCTGGAGAGGGTGCTCATCTCTTCCCAGCCACCCTGGGGACCTGCTCGAGGAGTGGGAGAGGAGAAAAAGATGGTACTTACCAGTCAAAGTTATTGTAGTCATTTTTTGCTTCACCCCACATGTACAGAAAGACCAGAGAAAAGCAGAAAGCTCCAACAAGCAAAGGGAAAAACAGGCATTCCCGCTGGAAAGGGACAAGGACAAGTGGTCAGAGCCTTATCTACCCCAAAGCAATCACAGCAAATGGCAGATACTTTTAGGCTGTCCATAAAACATGTGGCTTGGTGCTGGACATCCAGAAGCAGAGATGGAGATGACTTCCCCCCTGTCCTCTGTGACCAGGGGCATGGCCTCAAAAGCGTACTCTGCAGTATTTATTTTCAGGGAAAACAGATCTCATGACTTCGCAAATGAACAGGATTTTAACCATCTCATGCGAGAGGGAATTGCCCTATGCAGCAGCCCTCTTTACAATTTTTACTGCACACCCAGCCCAAATTTTCCTTCTTCAATTTGATCCTATGGCCTTGAGATGTTTCGCTGGCCTGGAGGGTTTGGTGCAAGGTCCTTTCCTGCCACCACACGTTTGTTAGCTGCCTGGTGGCACAGACAAACTGAGCCTGCCATGGAAACACAGCAATGCATCAATCGTATAGAGCCAAAATCTAACAACCCAACAGATCTCAGTGGGCTCCAAACGATGTTGGGCAGGGATGCCTTCGGCCCACGACATCACCCACTTGTCAGCTTGGACCGACCTGGCCCTACACAGAAATCAATGTCTGTGCTGATTTTGAGCTCATTTACCGTCTTGCAGCAGCATTTCCCAGGCTCGGTCCTTCTGCGCTGGTACCGCTTCCACCGGCAGCTGTAGAAACCAGCCAGGCAGGAGATGAAGGGCTGATGCTCATACCTCTGTAGCAAGTGCCGACGTACCACCTTCAGCTTCCCAAACTTGAGCCTCTTGAGGCTGGTGGCACTGGCCTCCATCTGAGTGGCTTTATCTCATCTTTCTCCTGAAACGAGACCACAAGTTTTATGGGGAGACCGTAACCCTCCTTTCCTTTTGGGTAAGCTTTTCAGATCAGAAAAAAGAGAGGAAGTTTTCTCAAGAGGATGCTGCAACCGGCAGGGAAGGGTGCTGAGGACACCCCACTTAATTTTATATGCCTAAGTGAGATGTCTAAAAGAAAACATGGTCATTGCGAGTCCCCTCAGCAGTCAGTGGTGCTCCTGGATGTAACTTAGGTGCTGAATCCCCTCTGAGGGAACCTCTGCCTCCTTTTGACTATACAGGGAGCTCTGGGAAATGAAATGACTAACTTAAGCACCCTGTGTAGCTTCTCAAATTATCATAGAATCATAGAATTGTAGAATCATTTGGTTGGAAAAGACCTTTAAGATCATCGAGTCCAACCGTACCTGTCCACTACTAAACCATGTCCCTAAGCACCTCGTCTGCCCGGCTTTTAAATACCTCCAGGGATGGGGACTCCACCACTTCCCTGGGCAGTTGTTGACAAAACGTCAGATGAACCTGAGCCTAGGCTTAGCCATGGGAATTAATTCAACATCCCTGTGTCCTGTCTGCAACCTGCCACCATTTTAAGTAGCTCTTGTAGGAAAGGGACTAAAACTCCCTGTACACAGGTCTCTTGTCCTGGCAAAACTGCAGCACTGCAGAGATTTATCCCTTAAGGAAAAATTATTTCCTGACTGAAATAGCTTTACGTGGTGCAGCTTCTCAAGGGTAGAAGGAGTAGCTGTAAAGATGCACACATGGAAGAGCTGTTCTTAAACAAGATTTTAAACAAAGAACTTTTGGTGGTAAATTGCAACCGATGTGGTTAACAGCGAAGCAAACAGCACAGGGGTTTGTGCCAGCAGAGAGCGATTCACCCGGCAGGGCACTATCAAGACCGCAAGGAAAGATTTAGAAAAAAAAAGTCTGGCGTTGGCATACAAAGAAGTGTATCCAGCACTTCTTTAGAGTACAGAGACAGCCAGAGATGTTGTTCTGTTGCATTAAAAAGTTCCATGTCCGGATCCAGGCATGTCTGCTGCAGATTCCCAGCCTAGAACTCCAATTTCCCTGATTTATCTGATGCAATAACAGTCATTTAAGAACAAGAGTGAACAATGAGCTGCACTATACGTGTGGATGAAAGGCACACGTCAATTGTTGGCAAATAATTCAGAGCCCAGTGTGTCTTTGCAGAAATCGGTGGATAAATCCTTGCAAATTGACACTTCCAAAAACCTGATCAGTTTGCAGATGGCACAAACGAAACAGAGACACAAGACGCAAGTTAAAATTGAAATGACGCATCCTCGGTACCCTTTCCAAATGTCCCAGTTTATTGGAAGCTGGGGTGCAAGGACAGAGGCTGGAAATGAAACAAAAGGGGGTTCAGTTTGGACTACTGCTAACTGAGCAGTGCCCAAGCGTGCCATGCCCTGAATGTTTTCCTGAGACAGACGTGTCTGCCCACCCAGGACAGTCACAGGGAATCGCACGCTCTTGGATGTGGTGGTGACCCCATCTAGCCATCCCTAGAAGCTCAGCGGTATCGGATCTGGGCACCAGTAGGTCACCCCATAGTAAAAAATTGATGCCAATCTCACGTGGCAAGATGGTGATCCTGCTCTTGAATTACCCACGGCACAGACGGGGGGTGCGGGCGTTGTGCCGCCGGCAAGTGGTGCAGAGGACAGCTGATCCTGCTGCCTTCATCAGCCCTCCTCAAGTAGACCTGGCGTAAACCTAGCAATTACCAAGTTACCCCAGCCGCATGTTTTGAATATATTTGAACCTTCAGAGCTCTTCCCAGAAGGGTGCCATGTGCCATGGGCTTGCAGTATTTGTTACCTCCTATGAGGGTCCCTAAACCATGAGTTTCCCTGTCATTGAACCACAGCACCAGTTCTTCCCCAGCCCTTCTCCTTCAGCAATAGGAATTCAGGACACTGGATCAGAATCAGCAGTTTGGGTGGCAGAGGCCGTGAGGTTTGTTACTTACGCCCCTGGTGTGGGCACGGGGCTCACACATCAATATTTACCCAGGAGCACATAGGATTTGACAGGAAAACAGAGATAACAGAGACCTCGAAACACCGTTCGCTCCATCTGGCTGGCTACAGCAGCACGTCGGGTGTTAAATATAGGTGTTAGTCTACCCCTCATAAAAATTGCCAGTGATGGAGATCCCACCAGCTCCCAAGACAGGCTAATCCAGTCCAAACTAACTTTAACATTAAAAGGGTTTTTTGTTTGTTTTTTTTTTTTCCCAAAGTCTAGTCTCCCATGGAACAGCTTAAGCCCACTACTTCATGCCCTGTTCATGGTGGATGTAAAGAACAGTTTAAACTTTTCCTCTGTTACATATTTCACAACTGTTCGGATGTCTTCCCCCAAGCCCCCTCTAGACTGAACAACCCCAGCTTTCCTAGTCGTTCCTCATAGTTCATGTTTTCTCCGCCTCAGAGCATCCTTATACGGATTCTCCTTGCATTTCCCGTGGTTTTTGGCACATGGCAGCTGTAACGGGATGTGGTGAACCACCCACAGCCCCTCCAGGGCAAACCTGTGTGCCCATAGCACAGGCTACCCAGGTAGCAGCATCCAGTTTCTCTCGTATCAAACACATGATCTGGCCTTGGTCATCGGAATGCTTAAATAATTCACCCTGAGCTCACCCCCAGTGGCAAGGGAAAGGTGTTTTCAGCTTTATGCACCAGAGCACTTAAGAACACCTCCATGATTAAGAATTTAATGAATTCCTGCCTTAGTCTTCCCACGTAAGTGATCTCTCCAAGCCCAGGGGTTGTTGGGGAAGGGACCCTTCATCGCAGGGGAGGCTGGGGAGGGAGGAAGAGAGGAACACATCGTCCTTTCCACAACCACCTCCATCAGTCCCTAGCCCTCTCAAAAACATCAGGCTGGCCAAAGAAGAACAAAAGGCTTTGTGTCTCACATCCCCTCAATCCCCGTTGACCCTGTTGTCCAAGAGTTTAGCAGTACCACTATAGCGATAACACCTTTCGGTACCAAGAGATTCAAAGAGCTGAGCCCAGGCACCTCAAACAAGGTCCTCAGGGCATGGTGGCACCCAGCCCTTTCCAAATTTTGGGAAGCAGCGCTTACGAGGCTTAAGTTTAGGCATCTGAGTTGGCAAATTCTGAACCCAGGAAAACAATTATTTGGGGCTGTTGATAAGAAGGAGCCCACCACCTTCTCCCATCCTTTGCCAGCGTCTGTTCTTACTAGGGGATGAGAGCTACTGTGGCTGAAATCCTCCTCAAACAAGAAATGGCTCTGCACGAAAGACCTTGCAGTCACCTGCCAGACCCATCCAGAAACAGGACCAGAGAGCAACAGAGGCTAGAGACCAGGGAAGTCAATATACTCGTTATATCACACCTACTGGGGTCAGCAAGCTCTCGTCCAAAGCAGAAACCACTCTGCCAAGCCCCAGGCCATGGCTTGACCCAGGGCTGCTCCTGCTGCCTCTGAGCATATGGGACTCGCAAAGGGAAAATCAAACGGGACGCTTGGAGCCACTCTGCCCCCCAGCTGTACGGGACTGCTGGGTCTCTGCTGAGGAACAAAGCACAGGAGATGCTTGCGACAGCAGATAAAAGGCAATGCTTGTGTGTAGATGCAAAGGAAAGAGTTGACAGGGATACGGAAAACCAGAGATGACTCACCAAATATTTGGGCTGCTTCACTCTGTGACTCCTAAAAAGAGCTCATCTCCCTCTGCAGCTCTCTGGGACGCAAGTATCTGCGATGCGTTTATACGGTGCTGTTGCTGGTATCAGCAAACACTCCAGTGGCAAGTCCAGGAGAAGTCCAGGAGAAACCCCTCTTAGTGGTGACAAGTCCCATGTGAGGATGAGGAAGGCAAAGACAAACACAAGGGCAGCCAGAAAGGTCCTGCTCAGCTCAAAATGTGCTCAGATCTCATAGAATCACAGAATCGTTTGGTTGGAAAAGACCTTTAAGATCATCAAGTCCAACCAATCTCCAGGTGCCCCTTTCTTCTCTTTATCTGTGTCCTTCCAGACAAGCGTCACTCCTTCCCTTTTACCTCCGCACCTTCTCCCAGGTTCAGGTGCGCCTCCATATGCTCATGTATTGTGTTTAATTTAAACCAAGCTCCCTCCTTACACCCCAGCCACTCTTCAGGTTCTCCATGACCCTCCATCCCACAGTTTCCTCCTTGCTCACAAATTACCAGCCTGCTGTTACAGCTGCGGTGAGGCATTCAGAACCCATAAAAACATCCCTCCCAAGGTCTGGCTGAATCTGCCATGCTTCAGACCACACCAAACGTTGAAGCGTTTGAATTTACAAGCATCTGACCCTAACGAATATCCCAACCACCTAAGGGGGAAACAACACCACAACATACAGTAGGTGCAGAGGCCAAAAGACAAGAGGTCAGCATTAGGATTTGGAGCGGTTCAGTCATTGCGAGGAAGTAGCAAGAGGCCTTACATCTTGCTTTGCATCTAGATTTGAAGCAGAGTGCTCCTAAAATTTAGAGGATGTCTGCAATCCCTGCCCAGCAAAGATAAATGGATAGAGGAGGGAAACAGCAAACCTGAATCCATTCACTGGGAAAGCCATGGGAGCAAAGAGCAAGCAGGAAAACATGCATCAGTAGGAGAGCAAAGTCTAGGACTCCTTAGCAAGTGAGCCATGAAAGCGGTAACATATGTTTTTCAGCTCCATAAACCCAAGAGACCTCAGGTCTTTCCCTCGCAAACAGAGACTTTGTTTGCGCGCAGATAAGAGTCCCCGTAATCACAGGCAGTTGGACAGGGCTGCTCGTTTCCCACTGCTTGACGGAGAGTGAGGAAAAGCATGAGAAATAGCCCCGGGGGATGATGGAGGAAAGAGCAGGGGAGAAAAAGCAGGAAACACATTCAGCTGCACAGGCTGAACGCAAGCGGAGCTTGCTTGAGAGGCCAGTGCACAAGCAAGAGAGAGTGCCCTTGTCTTTTTTGGTGCTGTAAAGCTGGGGCATTCCTCTTTCAACGGGTAAACAGGTACAGCAGCCAAATCTGGCATTGCCCTATAGCTTTTTCTTTGGACCTTTTAAGTCCATGCTTTCTCCCTTTCCTTTCTCCTGCATCCACCCAGCTTTCTCCAACGCAATATCCTACAACACGAGGGCAGGCGGGCGCAGGGCTCTTTCCAGACGTTACAAACGCACCTCCCAGTCAGCTGCAGGTAGAGATTCGGAAAGAAAAATAGATGGGTACCAGCAGCCAGATGAGGGACATGGGGATGGTTATTTCTCAGCACCGTGAGCTTGCCTTGAGCGTTTTGGTGGCATATGAAGCCTGATGCAGGCAGCAGATAGGGGTGATGCCCACTTTGCCCATGCCACCATGTCCAAGGGATTTGGAGAGAAAGTGAACCTCATGCTAGGCAGAAGAGGTGCCTTGAGCCTGAGCCAAGCCTGAGCCTGAAGCTCCCTTTTGCGGGGACTTCTGGTCCCGTCCCACCACTCTCTGGGGCATCGTTTCCTGCCCTTCCACATGGGAGTCTTCCACAGCATTGCACCAACAGACGCAAAGGAATAAAATCAACCTTCTGGCAAGCTGCTGGTTGATCACCATCACCACGAGCTGCACACAGACCTTGACACCAGTCAGAAAAGCTCAGCAAAGAGCATCCCTTAACCCTGCATTTCTACCCTATGGAGTCTGTCCAGGGATCTGGATCACAGCCTAGAATCCCTTTTATTTCACCCTCATTTGCCTTTCAGCTTCTTTTCAGGGAATTAATGAGGTTTAACACAGGAAAGGAAAAAGGATCAAATAAAATGAAGCTAGTCATAATCTCCCTATGATAGGGAACATACTCTATACCCCTTCCTTTCCCTGGCAGATGGTAATTATCATTTATCACTAAGACTTTCAACAGTTTCTTTATAAGCCCTAATTATACCTGACTTCTGTGTGGGATCCCAGGGAGGATGTGCAGCCTGGGACGAACACGTGCAAAGTACGTCTCATGAACTGATTAGCTGTCGGCTTTAAGGTGGAAGATGCCAGCACAAAGAAACAACAGGGCTTAACACAAGAAATTACGAACGAATGTGGAAGTAGAAGGGGTTAACAAGGAATAACTGCTCCTGCGACTGCAGGGGCAATATTTCTCCATTTCATTTGTTGTAGTACCCCTCCACCATGCAATGGCTGTGGTTTTCAAAGCTACGGGGAGGTTTCCACCAAGGTAATTTGTCATAAGCCACCACACTTTGGACCGACACAAATAATCGAGCCAGTTTCAAACAAATTAACCTACAAATACAGCTGAAATCCTGCATCTATTAGGATTGCACGGGGACTTATCCCCATCACAGAGGACTCTGTGCTATGGTTTAAAGGTCGGACACCCAGCAGAAGCTGTGCTGGAAATGGGTGGTGTGGGCTGCTCAACAGCCAGTCCCTCATCTGTGGTCGCACGCAAATGCTTTAAGGCAAGATCTTCTGAGGGAACCAATCGATTTTGTGGGGTCATTTTGACAAGCCCTTGAGGAACCCCCATTGCTGAGGATGAGTGATACGGGTTTGGTGATGCTGCTGCCAGCCCCAAACTTCTACACATACCCCTGCACGGTGATGCAAGCCTCACTCCAAGGTGGGATCTATTCACCTTAAAACAAAACCAGACATTGGCCATGACAACTTAGGGTAGAAAAGGCACCTTAACCCCTGGCTTTATTCCACAGTGACCATCATAGGAAATAAAGCTCCAAAGTTGAAGACATTTTTGCACTTTTTCCTCTCCCTCAACCTTCCCCCAAGATTGTTTGGTGTCTCTCTGTTCCTTCCAGGTACCTCTCTCAATAGTCTCTCATGCTTGGAGCATGTTTATCCCCAATGTCCGGTCCCCAGGGATGACTCATTATCCACAACCACTTGCAGAAACTTTGTTTAATCATAATCATCGTCATTAGAAATTACAGCTGTTTTTCTTCATCTTCAAAGCACTTTGCTGGCTATGTTAACAAATGTGTGCCCAGGAAATTATTGGCCAAGCCTCAGAGCATTTACAATGGATTTTACAGAAATGCTTTCAGCTTCGCGTAGAAACGGGCAAGGGGAATTCATCATGTTTGTAAAAGGGTCTCATGGCGCTGCCATAGATTTTCCCTCTCACCTGCTAGGAGCAAAATGAGTGTTTTGAATAAAGCTGATGAATAGTAGCTTAAAAAAAAAAAAAAAAGGAAGAAAAAGAAGGGGTGGAGAAAGACTTTTCACAAACGCCACAGTTTTGGCTGGACTCAAGCACATTCCCAAATATTATTATTACTCAGAAACCTCCCGAAAGGGCCAGGTGGTTTCGGTTCTGCAGAAGTTTTTGCACCGCTGGCATCCCTCTGTTGCAAGGAGCAAAGATGTGGGTCTGGCACAGATGGGGACGATTTTGGCTAGGGAAGCTTTCCTTTGAGGGGGAGCGGGAGGTTATTCCCAGCACGGCTGTTCAGTGGGGTCTAGGTTTAAACTACTTTTGACTGAGAGCTTCCTTCTAGAGAGGTTCCACCTCATCTACCTTCTACAGAGGTCCTCCCAACCCACTCTGCTTTTCTTCTGGAAGGTCTCGCCCACCCCAACCCTCCCTGTAGAATGTTGCACCTCCCCCTCCTCTTCCTTCTAGAAAGTCCCAACAGCCCCAACTGTCCTTCTAGAAACTTCCACTGCACCACTCGCGCAAAGGTGGCCACCTGCAGCCACCAGCCCAGCATGCTTGGTGGCCATCAGGCTATGCCAGCCCTGGGTCTCCATGGTCCCAAGGACTAAAGCTGCAGCCGCTCCACCATGGTGGGTCCAGGTGATGAGTGGGCAGGAGGCGTGCCAGCCCACGCTGCTCCAGGGGAGGGATGCTCCAGTCCCAAGGGGAGGAAAGGGTGACCTGTGTCCAACCCAAGGTGCTCTCCTAGCCCCAGGTGGCAGAAATTGCTGATGGCTTTATTGATGGTAATGGGGAAGAGGAGATTCTGGCTGAGGATTGCAAAGAATCCCCAAAATTCAGCATCAAATGCTGATCCAAACACAGCAGAATTTTATACTTTCATGTCTGTTTTCCATACTTTCCTCTGTACTAAAATGTGGATAGGGCCCAGTTTGGCCATGGAAGGGCCGGAAAGACTCTGGTACATCAGAAATTAGCCTCAAAAGAGGTCAGGAAAAGCAACCTTCCAGCTGTGACCACATGGAGACCTTCCACTACCCAGCCAGATGTTGGTGCCAGCTGGCAGCAGCGAGATGTCCATGTCTAGGTGTCATTTCGCTCACCCAAAGAGGGAATCAGGAGCATCGGTGACCTCATGCCTCCAGGTCAAGCCTGAAAATGGAGTCTCACTGTGACCAAATTGGGGTGAAACGCTGCTCCCCACACTACAACGTGGTCGACAGGAGAAGGGAAGAGTTTTGTCCTCACCGCACTTCGCCAGCAGCGACGCGTGCAGACGTGCTCAGCTCATCCCCGTGCAGCTCATGGGGCGCAGCCCTGGGCTTTGCCCCCGGGTGGCCTGCGGCTTTCTAAGAAGTCGCTCTCCCACCACTGAAAAGCCACTATGGGGAGGCAAAAAGTGCTTCCACGGCTCAAAGCCTGCCTGGGGGGGAGGAGGAGGAGGAATAAATCCCTTGGAAAAAAAAAAAAAAGGAGCTCAGAAAGGGGGGAAATATTTCTTTGAAGCTAAATCCTACTTTGTGCAGTTCAGCATGCCCTGGCTTGGGTCCCTCTCTGCTCCTGTGAATGCCTGAGCGGCTCTTTGTGCCCTGCTGTTAAGGGGAGACGAGGAGATGGGGACGCAGCGTGGGGGACCCTCTCCGGCCCCACAGCCCAACCAAGGGCAGCACACCGCCGTGAGCATCGTCTCCAAGGGAAGACTTTGTCCGTCAGCCAAGAGGAGGGAAGAAAAGAGGTTTGCAGATTGCATACCTCTGCCCGGCAGCTCTGCAGAGAGCTATTCAGCCCGAACAAAGGACGGGGGCCCTGGACGGCCACCACGCCGAAGCCCCCAGCGCTGGCCCTCCCCCAAGCTGCGGGTGTTAAAGTTCAGACCTTGGAGCAAAACCAGCCCTGCAAGGAGGGGAGGAAAAGGAAGGAAAGGATGCTTTCTGTGCCGCCGGCCAGAGGTTTCTCTGTTTATCTACAGGATCCAAATGCATCAGGGCTGGCCCATTTTGGCACCATAAGAATGTGGTTCTGCTGTTCCCAGAGGAAAATCCTTTCTAGCTAATTAAACACTATCACATTTTTTCATAAGCCATCTCAGAACACTTTTGAACCCACTTCAGAGCAAAAGGATAGCCTGACACACAAGATCCATACTCAAATCCCCTGACCTAACACCAACCTACGGACGCGGCGGAGCCATCACCCAGAGCCTGAGTTTCCCAACTTAGGGTTGCACCAACAGTGCAACAAGAGCAGCAGATGAGGACTGTAGAGCTCCTTTGGTTTTCATCCATCTGCTGGTGTGAGCCACGGAGTCTGCTTAGCAGGACAGGAAGGTCAGTGGTTTTCACTGTGTGGGCATCACCCTGTGCAGACAACCCATGGGCAGAACCTTGATGGACCTCCTCAGGGCCCAGGACACCCAGCACAGTCAGCTCTGCTGGATCAGGGCCCAGCAGCACTGGAGGAAGGGAACAATTTATTTAGTTGCAGAGCTTGGGGTGGGTGTTTTCATTCCTCCCTTGGTCTTCTGGAAGAGCAGTTAGACTCACGCCTCTGTTTGAGCGGTCACCCTGAGCTCCTGGTACAGCCAGTGAAGAGAAATGGGCACAACTGAACTCATCCAAGGGCAGATGTCTAAATAGGCCAGACGAACTGTCCCACACATGTCCAGAGTGCCAGGGCACGAACCCAGCCCAAGACAAAGAGGCGTTCATCACTCAAACTCAGCGAGCCCGGTTCAGCCCTGTGACCCTTCCAGCTCACCTTCAAGGAACTTCTGCATCCTGGGCTTCACAAGCTGCCTTGATATGGGCACCAAAGCCCATGGCTACCTGGAAGATGCCCCCATAGAAAAGCTCAGTCCAGGCAGATGTCGGCTACTGGGATGAGGAAAGTATTTACCAGGATCTGGGAGAGCCAGGCACCACCACGCACATGATGGACCTTGCCCTGCTCAGTTTTTCCCTGTTCGGTTTAGTTCCTCCGGTGCTGGGAGCCAGCCCTGGACGTCTGTGCCCGGGTCAAGGCACAAGGGCTCTGCGGTTACAGATGGCAGCAACAAACATGCACCGGCTCAGTGCCAGGAGCCAGCAGGCGAGCCTCTGACATCCCATACCAGCTCTCCCGACACCCGCCCTGGTGGCATTTCCAGATAACAACGTTTTCCGGATCGTCGTTAAAGCCCTTCCCACCTGTAAATCATGTTTCACTTCCTTCCAGGACCCCGAGCACCCCTTTCCAGACAGCCGTTTCTGCCACTTGTATCTCACCCCCAGCTCCGCTGGGACAGAGGTGGACCCACCTCTTGTGACCCAACCAGCAGCATGGAAAGCCCAAGGACACCCCAATGCCAGTGGGTTGTCTCCCCCTTGGCTGTGGGTCTATCCCTGCTGCTGTACAAAGGGCAGCCACAGAAATCCTCCATGTGGGGTTACATGAAGCAGTCATGGGGACCACGGATGGTCCCACGGCTAGGAGCACATGGAAGATACCGACAGGCTTAGTGAGGGCAGCAGTTCTCAACCCTGTAGTGCCTCATTCTCACAGAAGGGCCAAAAAATCATTCCCAAAACCAGCATTCACCACAAATTGCAGAGGAATATGGGACAGGCTCAACTTGGTAGCAGGTTGCCAACTGGCAGGAGGGAGGGAAGGAAGAGGTCGCAGCGGTAAAGCACTAAGATGGGCGCTGGATAATCTAGGGGATGGAGAAGGTAAAAGGGCTGGTGTCATTCACCTGCATTTCTTGCAAGAATTGGGTTTTGTGCAACCAAAAATTCTTAGAAGCTTTGCAGGGAAAGAGAGCACTTAGGAGAGAGCCACCATGACCCCACAGAACCTTTCTGACCGCCTTAAGGCATGAAACAATTAAAGCAATCACGGAGCAAAGGTTAATCAGTAGCAAGTACATCTTAAGAAATAAGTAGCCTTTTAAAAAGCAATTGCTCTTGCCAATTTCCCCCCTCTCCCCTTTTCTAAAGTGTCTTTTATTTCTCCAACTCTGGAGACCTTCCAAAGTATGTTCAATGATTAAGAGCAGCTGCTGAAAGGACTGGACTGAATCAGTGGTGGCAGCCGGGGCCGCAGGAGTGGAGAGGACTGGACCGGTTATTGTCACGGAGGCTCGGTGCTGTACAAATGTCTTGGGGACTGAAAACCTTCCAGTGGCTTCCAGCCTAATTAGAGCAGATGGAGGCTGGAGGAACAAGGAATTACTCACAGTTGCATTGGAGAACAGAGGAAATGAAGCAGGAGAGTAAGCAAGGGACTGACTCCAAAGCATCTCTACACAAGCAACGAGACTCCAGCCTGAGCATGCAGGCGTACGGTGATGCTTTGAGCTGCTCCCATGCTTGCCCTTCTTGCAGATATGTTCTTCCTTCTTGCACCCAACAGTGGAGTTGACATCAAAACTACCCCCATGGGCAGCAGCCACAACCTCATTCACACATGTACACGTTTCCCCCACCCAACCCTGCCCTATCTCCCTGCCTGCTGCTATTATAATGCACCACCATCACGGTTAAATTCTTGCTCTTGTCACCTTTCCGTGCAAGTGTTGACTGAAGAAAAGATACTGGCATACTGTGGTGGCCCCAAGAGCCTTCCCTTGGCACCAGACCTGCAGAGGATGAGTCCCAGGACAGGGTTCCTCATCTCTCTCTTGCTACAGCATCATGTGCACTCACATAGACTACAACTGCCCAACCACCAGAAAGGACCTGGGCCAGGAACATGAGGAGTCCATCCTGACCCTGAGAGCAGGTCCTCATCATGCTTAACAGAGCTTCTTCCCTGGGGACACCACAAAGACCTGCAAGGCAAACAATGGCAGGAGAATAGGACCAGTATGAGACCAGGACATGGGCATGTTCAATCTGTTCAGTCCTCTGAAGTATCACTTTCTTCTTCCCTCCTTTTTCCTGGAGAGGACAAGAAACGCAGCAGATGCCAATGTCCTGCTGCTGGGGAGAGTCACAGGGAACATGAGCCAAGGCCACCCTCCGAATACTGGGATCTTAAAAAAAGCCAACCCCTCAGCCACCAAAAAGCAGCCAGCTGTGGCTCCTCCTTGAACGCTGCTGGGAGAGCAGTGTCCAGCACATGAAGAACAGGATGAGGACAAGATGCTGAAGAGATGAGCACCTGCAGGCAGCTTGCTCAGCTCTCTCACACAAGGCATCCGTAGCTGGAGCAGAGGTTGCAATGGGGAGCCAAGCCTGTGCTGCCCTCAGGGCTCATCCTGCCATGAAGGCATGGTCCAGGGTGCATCACAGGTTGTGTCTCCAAGCTGCTCTACCCACGCCAGCTCCCTTCCTTTCCTTCCAGTAAGATCTGGAGCCTGAAGGATCTTCCCAACTTCTTATCCTATCTGCTCTTCTAAAAAGTAGCCCAAGACCCTCATTTATTGCACGCCACAGAGGTCTCTGGGGCAGTCCTACAAGCCAAACCAAGATGAGTTACAGACCTCCTCCTTCAAAATATCCCAAGACGTGGAGTTAGGTCTGGACCGAAGCCAGGCTGTTGCTGCACACACGCACGGCATCGCAGTCTGCAGGGAGCAACCATCGCAGAGCTCCCTCCAGCCTGTTCCCCACGCAAAGCCACCGAGCTGGGACTTTGCCACTGGGCAGGAACTGCTCCACGCTGCGAGGAGGCAGGAGCACATGTGTCTCAGCTGATGGGTGATGCTTCTGAAGCCATTTGCACACAACGAGAAAAGTTTGCCTGAAGGAGGGCTTCTGGGCTTTCCCACGGCAAGGAAATGAAGAGCGCATTGTCAAAGGGCCACAAACTTTAGAAAAAAATGCTTTCTCTTCTATTTTGGTTGATACTTTATCACACCAAGCACGACTGTATGGTAACACCTTGCACAGAGGCACGTTGTAAGCTGCAGGTAGTCTCACGACAAGCTACCACCACCAAATTTAAAGAACTGCCTTTTCATCACCAGAAATGACACATAAAGCTCAAAAGACACCATTCGGTCACCCCCTCGGTCCAATGCCATGGCATGAGAAAGTCACAGGACCGGTTGTGAAAGCCGGCTCTGCAAAGTTTTCAAATTGCCCTGGAAATCTTGCGCACCTTTTAAACATTTCAATAGCAAAGTTGGAAAGGAAGCAACAGCTTTGGCTCCCTTCACATTCAGGACATTTTTTTAATTAAAATCCAGCTGGTCCCATGGTACATGATGCTTTTTTGGTTTTTTTTTTGTTAAATGCAGCTTAAAAGCTTTGAGCAGCTGTAGGAAATTATTTCCATTCTCTCTTGCCCTTCCACCTGGTATCATGTGCCTGAAGATAAGTCCTGAGAGATGCTATACTGTGAGATCAGGATTCCCAAAGAAAGTGTCGAAGTGAAGAGGAGGTGATGTACACCACGGGCTGGGCCTCCAGCTAATCAAAGTTTGCGCTGTCCAACCCAAAGCTGGTCTGGTGCCGGTCCCCAGGTTCATATCACCTGAGTGCCTGAATTAAAATCCACTCTTTCCTAGAAGTGAAAATTCCCCTGTTTCACTGCTAACTATGGTTATGCCTACAAATAATGTGGAAGTATTCAGATAACAACAGCAGACTAAAGCCAGGGCCAAATCCTGATTTCAGCTGCGAACCGAGCTGCTCTCCAAACAGTTGCCCATCAAAACTCCCAGAGTGATGTGCAGCGGCGGGGCAAACCTTGGACCAGAGGGCTGTTTCCAGCCTTTCCAACCAGGTCTTGATTATTTACAGCTGTTCCCAGATGTTACCCTTTCACGAGTTATTTGTTCCCAAGTCAACCTCCCCGTTCACACGCTAGGCGGGCTCAGGGGAAGAAAGAGAGAGGCTCCTTTCTCCCTTTTTACTATGGAAACAGCCCTTTATCCCAAGCATTGCAAATGCTCGGCCGCCGTTTCCCTCCCACCGCTGCCCCAGCTCCAGCAACCCCACCAGCCACCCACCGCTCACGTCTCACCCCGGCTCCCCTTTCTCCCCTCAACAGGTCACAGCCAACTCATCCACCATGGACCCCGAGAGCAAAGCTGGACTGCTGAGCACCTTCTCCTCCCCAACCAGCCATCAGAACCCCCCCCCGCTCGCAAATCACCCCCTTTGCTCCCCTTTTGTTACTGGTTCTCCCCATTCTCCGGCTCTTCGGGCTTTGTTTCTCGCTGCAATCCAGGCAGGAGCCGGATCAATCACCCGCTGTCACATCCCAACCAACACACTCAGAAGTCCAAAGAAAAAAAAGGAAAAGTCAAAGAAACTGCTCCCCCCCACCACCAGTGCTAACTTTTAGGGCAGGCACGAAAGAGCAGGCAGGGAGGTATTTCACCAGGCAGGAGCATCTTTAAGAGTTAGGAGAGGGGAAGAAACTTACCTCGCCGGGACGCACATGGAGGGGTTATTTTTGCTTTCTGCCGCACTTGGGTTGCTGTGTCCTTTGCTTGTGACACTCCAGGACCTGAACGGTGGCACTGCTGTGTGACACCCAGTATTAGAGAGGCTGCCGGAGCCGTCCCTCCCACGGTAGGAGGGGCCACCGAGGGCTTAAGAAATTCAGTCCCCAAGGCTGGAAAAATTAAAATCTCATCATGGGACACAGGCAGCTGCTCGCCGCGTGGCTCTGGGAGACGCCGGGGACTTGCGGGTGAACCCAGGTTTGAGCCCATCCAGAACAGGAGAGGCTGGTATTTAAATCCCGCCTTGGCGGAATTTAGGTGTCCAAAGGATGGGGTTCGAGGAAATGTCCCAAAGGAGATTTGGCCCAGACGTGTTGTTGCTGACCTCAGAATTAAAACTCTGGAACCTCCTCCGGGGAAATGTTTCCCGCAGCTGTAAGCCCCAGGCAGGAATTCACTGCACCAGATTTCTGAGCAACCCTGGATGCAAAACCTGCTTATTTTACTTTTTTTTGGTTTTGGCATAGTTTTGGGCTTTAATACCTCAATCCTATTAGAGACCTAACGTCCTTTGGAGGGGGAGAGGGGGCAGGCCAGCACAACAAAAGCAGTTTGTGAGGTTGCATTTTGTAACCTCCAATGTGCCCTGGACTTTCAGAGAAGCATCCGTAAAGTTTCTCGGGCTAGGAAGCTGTGCAACCTCGTGGAGCTCCTCCTGCTCCTAAAAAGCTCTTTGCTGCATGAGGGGCTAAAGAAACACCCCCTCCAGCTCTCTGAAACACCACTGGTGCGTTTTTTTCGTCCCTGTCGTCTCTCACGTTGGGATTTTTCTTGTTGGATGAAAAGACGGATCAGAGGGTCCCTCAAAAGCAAAATCAGCAAACTGCCTTTGCAAACAGAGAGGGGAAGAACAGGGCAGAAACGATGGCCCAGCAGTTTTTGGACAGCTCACATTACAAAGAGAGACTTTTAATTAGAAGATGAGCTACAGAGATGACAGCCTTGTTCACTCTGAAACCTAATGATGAGCAGAAGGCATATGACAGTTCCACTTTAAAAGCAGTATTGCTAATCCTTACTTAGCACCAGGTCCCAAAATAGCATCGCCTCCCTTTGGAATTGGAATATGAAATAAATTATGGAACCTCAAGATATGAAGGCTGAAGCAGCTGTTTTTATTGCTGATCATCTTCCAGATAACGCTCAGCTGGCTGGAGTACAGAGGCATGGGATCGCGTGTGAGAAAAATAGAAATACTACTTGATTCATGGTCTGATTCCTGGAAACCTAATAAATAGGGCAGGAAAGGGTGAGATTAAGAAGGCTGATGGCACTGATGAGATGTAGGGAGCAGCAACAGCAGCTTTTCCGGGTACCTTGCAGTTTTAACCTCCCAAATTACAGAATCACAGAATCATTTGGTTGGAAAAGACCTTTAAGATCATCGAGTCCAACCAAATTGATCCCCTGCATTTTTCTCCTTATATATTTGTGGCTGTGTTGAGCCCAGCTTCATCACAGGGCCACGCTAAGGTCCTGAAGGTCCATGCCCAGTTGAGGCATGGCATGGGGGTGGCCTGGCAAGTTTAAGGTGTAACGGAGAGCCCAGAGAGCCCAAGAGCTTTGCTCTGCTTTTGAAGCCAGTGGCAAGGTCAGCGCTCCCCGAAATACCTTCTAAAGGGGCTTCATCGTCATCCTTGCCCGTGCTGCCTTTCTTCCAGCTGCTGCATCCTCATGGAGTGGATGGATTCCAAGGGCTACGTGGGGGGTACAGGGGTTGAGCAACAAGGGGACAGGGTTGAGCAACATCATCAGTGCAAAAAAGCTCCCTGTAGTGGAGGGAAGAGCCCTGAAAAAGGTCATTTAAAACACAACCATAGCCCCACCTCCTAGCAAGCGAAGAAAAATCCAAATATCCCTGTTCTCTGCCCTAAAATAATGCCGTGTTGTTGCTTTCTTCTGGGTACAGAGATACAAAGCCTTCAGCGCCGTGGTTTACTCTTCAAACACCTGCAAAGGACTCATCGGCCAGGCAGAGGCTGCTCTGGGCTTCAGTATCTTCAGCTCAGAGTTCACCAGCTTATCTCAACTGCAAAATCCTTGCCCCGTGTCCCAGCCGGTGTCCCAGCCCTGCCGGCAGCTAGCAACGAAGGCAAGCGAGGATCTGCTGGAGCCCTGCCACCGGCGAGCCTGGCCTTGGAGTTTATGAGCCCATAAAGAAAACGCCCACGAGGACCCAGTGCCATACAAACCCGCCCCGGGGATATCAGCGGGGCAGGCCAGCCTTGAACCCTGGCGAGTTTTGCCTCTCTTTGTGTCCGGAGAAGATAAAACCAGGGGGAAAAAGGCACAAACAAGGAGCGGGGACGGTCTCCCTGCCCAGCTGCCAGCCACAACGTGGAGTATTTTGTTGGGAAATACATATGTTTACATCCTCCCACCCTACATCTTACCCCGTTTGGGACATTTGTCCTCTTGCAACGCCCTGCCTTGGCACATGAAGGGGCCGGTGTGTGTCCCCCTCCCCGGACTGTGCTTGCACGTCGTTCCCCCACTGCACGGTTGCACAATGAGCTGCTGCAGAGCCCTGAGAGCAGGTGATTCATGCAAGTAACAACGTCCCCATGAGATTAATTACAGAAACAGCACCGTTTATGGTGTTGACGTTTCCAGGAATGATAAGGGAGGTGCGGGGAGAAGGAGGAGGCGACCCGAACTGATCCACCCGAACTGTGCAGCGCACTGGCACAGACCCTGTGGCCATGGGCGAGCAGTGTCTGCCTTTTGCAGCAAGCGGTATCCCACCAAAAAGTAGAAGCATGAGTCGATGGAGGCACAGAGAATGGGCTGGGGGGGAAGAAAGAGACTTTGAGTGGCTCCAAGTCCCATCATAAGAGATGACACCAGACCTGCAACGTGTGGCATGTCCAAGTATAAAGATGCTGAGACCCAGCTTCATGCTGAGACCCAGCTTCACGCTGCGATGAGGCTGCAGTGGGGTCCCTCTCCCGTCTCCCAGCCTGAACCCTTTGACATACAGCTCTGAAACATCAAAAATCAGGGACAGCATCAGCCCCCCGAAGCATCGGTGTGGGAAAACTCAGGGCAAAGCGGAGGCACTGTGCAAATGGGGAGCAGCAGCCTTTGCATGGTGCTGGCAAGCCTCCAGGGCCTGACCCTGCTCCTGCATCCCAGGATATCTCCTTCACCGCCGTTTCTCAGGCTGCCTGGATTGATCAGAGTTGTTTTGAAGCCCACTTGCTCCCAAGAAATGCTGCTGTCCCTTCCCGGGTGATGGCAGCAGCTGCGAATAATGGTGCAAAGCCCATCGAGACGTGCCAAAGACCCGGCAGTTTGTTCTGGAGTGTGCAACCCACCAGGTGCAAAACGTACCCCAAGTGTCAGAATTTAAACTCAAAAAATCAACTTCGGGCAGCCAAAATTGCCAGGCAGCTACGGCTGAGTCTTGGGGCTCAGAGAGGGGCCTGAGCATCATTTCTGAGTGAGCCACATCCCTCGGGCGGGCAGCAAGGAGGGTCCAGATGGATTCACCGTGCAGCCCAACCGTGGGGAACCAGCCCCCCAGCACAAGTACAAGCCGCGTTGTGTGGATGGAGGGCGGCGGGGGGAGATTCTCATCGCCCTTCAAAGCGGCCACCAGCGACAAACTCTGCCTCACGGAGCCGTTGCTGCAGCAACTCCGCCGCCCGCTCTCCCACGGCGGGGCTGGCTGCTGCTGGCGCCACGGACCGGCTGATACAGAGTTGTGAAAAGAGGGAGCGAGACGGTCCTTCTTCTTCTTACGTATTTTATGGCTGTCCTTTATGCAACAGCGTCGTTTTGTTTTTTCTTGGCAGAAACCAGGGGGTTGCAACGCACCCGGGAGGATGCAACTTGAGTTACCCTGAAGGGCCAAGGGAGTCTCAGAGGGGAAAAGCAGATGCAAGGACCGGTGAGAAAGAAGAGGGTCTGATAAACCATCCCTTGGCCAAAAGTTTCTGCGCCCAAGCAATGCAATGTGTCAAAGGGTGAGGGGGGACCGTGCTGGATGTCAGGAGTGAAGCACATCGGGGTTTTGTTTCGTGAGCGCCTGGGCAGCTGCTCTGTGCCGCCTCCTCCTGCCTCACGCTCCTCTTTGGTGGGTGAATCTGGAGGAGCACGTTAGCCCCTTCCCTGATGGTCTCCCCAGGGGTGGTGGGAACACCCTGCTGCTTCTCAGCAGGGATGTCACAGCGAGGTCCCCCTTTTCCCAGGGTTATAAACCGTACAGGTTGCCCTACAGGGAACCCTGCAGTGTGTGATGCTCCTGAGCCCCAATGAGTTTTGTGAGGCCTCAGATTTGATGCTCTGTTTTGGGTCAGCAAAGGTGTTTCCCACCACTCAGGCTCTTAAACCCATGCTGAGCCCCATCTCTCCCAGCCCAGGTCATGATGCTTTGTCACCATGGAGGCTCTTGGGTGGCACTTGTCATTACCAGGACGAGCCCAGAGACCTCATGAGCAACTTCTCACCCTTCACACAGGTGGGTGGCCAAGGTGAGCAGAGCCAGGCTGGTCAGAGGGAGCCGCCAGTGACGAGACATCCATTCCCCAGCATGCCAACACAGGAGGTGGCATTGCCTAAAGCCCTCCCACCCACCTGGGCGCACCCAGGACACCCTCCCTCGTGCAAGGGGAAAGCAGAGATGGGTGGTTCCCGGTGTGGGGACACCACCATCTCTCTGCCTTAGCATTGCCACTGACCTTGCACTTGTCCTCCCTGGGCTGGGACCTGCCTGCCAGCTTCTTCATGGTGGCAAAGCAGATGGGACAACTTATAGCATCCCTAGGTTGGTCAATTCCCAAAGGCTGGGGTGCTCCAGGGTTCCTACAAAACACAAAGACCTTGGGTGAGAAGTGGGCTTAGAGCCTGACATGTTTGGGAGACACAGGGAATAGAAAAAAGTGGCAGCTGCTGACCACCTAGGGACCATCATCCATGCAGCCGTGAATTCCTTGGGGAATGAAAAGGAGGAGTGGGGCTGGGGGAGCGGTTTGCCCCACAGCTCACTGCCCTCCTGCACCAGTCCAGCCCCCAGGAGCAGCCTTGGAGCATTCCAGCTCACCACCGGTGAGAAACCAGAGGGCTGTTACTTGCCCACTGCCCTTCATGGCATGATCCAGGAGCGCTTGAGTCCTGGACACCATTACAGCTGCACACGTGGCCAGCGGGACCCTGACCTTGAGTGTGAGCAGAGCTGCTAGCCCCAAATTTAAGCAGGTTAGTGGGTTTTGGGGCACAAGATGTGGGATGTGGGATGAGGGACGGAGCGCGTCCAGAGAAGGGCAACAAAGCTGGGGAAGGGTCTGGAGCACAAGTGCTGTGAGGAGCGGCTGAGGGACCTGGGGTTGTTCAGCCTGGAGAAGAGGAGGCTGAGGGGAGACCTCATCGCCCTCTACAACTGCCTGAGAGGAGGGTGTAGTGAGGTGGGGGTTGGTCTCTTCTCCCAGGTAGCAAGTAATAGGACAAGAGGCAATGGCCTCAAGTTGTGCCAGGGGAGGTTTAGATTGGATATTAGGAAAAACTTCTTCATGGAGAGGGTTGCCAAGTATTGGAACAGGCTGCCCAGGGAAGTGGTGGAGTCCCCATCCCTGGAGGTATTTAAAAGCCGGGCAGACGAGGTGCTTAGGGACATGGTTTAGTAGTGGACAGGTACGGTTGGACTTGATGATCTTAAAGGTCTTTTCCAACCAAAAGATTCTGTGAAGATTCTGTGACAGGTCCTTGGTTCACTTCACTCATGGCTGCGTTTGGAGCGGATGAGCCTCCACTCAGCAGTGCCTCGCAGCTTCTCTCAAACCCACCGGCTGTCCCGGCACAGCGGGGACGTGCCCCTTCTCCCTTATCAGGCTTAACCAGTACGTCAGCATGGACATGGCCCACCAGAAAGCCCCACCAGAACTGGGGGAAGCACGGGGGTGTCTGCAAATGCCCACCTTGCTGATGCAGACAGCAGGTCCAGCATCAGGGACCTGTGCTGTGTTGGGAGCAGAGGGCCTGTCCTCGATGGCTCAGACATAGCCGTTGGCCTGGGAGGGACACGTTTGCCTTAGGAGGCTGCTGCAATGCGTAAGTGTAAATAATAACTTAAAAATGAGACAGGAGCAAAGCTGGAGATGGGGTGATTGCACGGGAACGGACATACGGTGGCACCAAATCCCGTGTCACGACCATCTCCTTATCCCTGCTGGTGCGTGCTGGCTGTCCTCAGCGTGCATCCTCCAAAAGAAACATAAAAAGCTGCTTTTTATGTTGCTCGTGGAAACCAAGCAACATAAAAGGAAATGAATCTCCAGTTCAGCTGCCGGGAGAGGGCATTACAGCCCCAGGAATGGGTAAGGACCTGCCAGGAAAGCCCAGCAAGTTCCCTGCTCACCCTGTTCAAGCTACAGGTCCTCCTAAAAGATGAGCTTGGGAACCGACACTTGGAAGTCTTCTGGGTGCTGCTAAAAATGTGGGACTCAATAAAAGCATCATCAAAAGCATCATCTGCATGGGGTGCTGCAGTTTTCCCTGCAGCGTGTGATAAGGAACATCTCTTCTCCGGTTGTACCTACCAGCGTATTGCTGCTCCTACCGCTAATTCCCCCATTTTGCTCCCAAATAAACCGATATCCTGCAGTTACACAGAGAATAACTGTTCCCACTAGGATTTAGCTGCCACTTCACTGTCTGGCTCAGACCTGGAGGTGTGTGTTCCCCAAAGCTGCTCCCCATCTTTTCTCTTCCCTTCTCCCTCTGCACATCAGCTGGTCTAACACAAGGCGTCACCCCTCCCTGTAAACCTCACCCCAGACTCACACAGGAACTAGGAGGACAAGGCACTAAATTTAGGAATGAAGGAGTAAAACTTTAAAGATCTGGGGGAGGTGCCACAGAAATAGCAATAATTGCACCCGTAGCCTCAGGACGCCCCTCTGAGATCATCACACGGGGGGTTCCCTCCTCTGCAGATGAAGAAAATGAGGCGTTGGGAATAGAGAACTGGGACTCGCATGTATTTTGCAGCCAGGACATCTTGACCAGGACCACGGCAGAAGCTCATCTCCTTTGCCATGTGTCTGCCTTCCCACACGCAGCTGAGCAGGTCCTTCCTTTTCTCTGTTTAAAAGGTGCAAGCACAAACCTGCTGCGCACACACAAGCGGTTGATGAGAGCACTGCTGAACATCATACTCTGCTGTTTTGGACCCACAATGGACAGGCACCAAGGTTTGAAAGGGTGACCCATGCCTGGGCCAACGTTATTAGGGGTTCCTAAGTGGGGATGTGTTGAGACCTCAACTTCATAGACACATTTGGTTAAAGGCTGAAATCTTCAGAATTATTTCTCTGACTCTCCAAAACTGATTCAGCTATTAAAAAAACCCCAACCCACTAATTATTTAAGTTTGGTTAGGAATTCATCTTTCAGGAAAGCTCACTAGGGCTCTGAAGAGTCTTCAAATGAGTTATACTTCCCTGAAATCAACATCAACCATTTCTTAAAGCCTTGAAATCATTCATTGTCCAACATATCTCACCCACAGCAACTGCTGGGCAATTCAACCAAGTTCATCTGAAGGGAAGAGGCCTCCAAGAAAGAAAGTCCCCCCAGAAATGATGGAAAACGGTAGCTAGTTAGAGACAGACTGTGCATCCTCCACGGGACAGGAGGTAGAACCACCAAACACCAACCCAGTAGCATTTTTAGGGGCACTTTTGGGGATAAGTTGCCAGGATCATAAGTTTGCCTGGTACCCTGCTTTGTGAAGCTTCAGAGGAGGAGGCGGCGGTAGAGGCCCAGTTAGGTTTTTCTTTAATGGGACAAGGACATCCAACATGGGATGCTACCACATCATGGCAAAGAGAATCACGCACAATCCCAGCCAGCTGGGCTGCAATGTTCCTCTTGCTCAAGTGACGGGACCCCTCATCTTCGCAAAAACCAGAGAAACGGGTCTCTGCTCTGGCTTTCCTGAAAAAGAGCTGTTGAAAAGCAGTCTTCAGCTAGAGCATCTGTTCTGGGCAGAGAGGATTTTATGAAATAACATCAACTGCCTTATTCTAGTTGGTTATGTTAAGTCCCCATGCAAGGCGTTCCCTTTTCTTCCAGCGCCCTCTCTAAAATCTGGCTCAGCACCCAGCTGACTTGCGAGAGCTTGGCAGAGCTTCTCACTGCTCCTCACCCCCACGTTCCCCAGAGGCTGAGCTCAAAGTCCTCTCAGCACCGGGTTGGGTTTCTCAACTTCAGAGTAAAACATCCAGGTCAGATGTTTTACAAGCAGAAGAACTTCAGAAGGAAGGTTGTGGCGGTACACGCATCCTCCCCAACTCATGATGTTCCTGCTCCCCCCTGCAATGAGGCACTTGAGCAAAGAAGGACGTGGGATGATAAACTCCTGCTCTTGTCATCAGCCTCGTCCTACTGATCCCACAAGAAAAAGCAATGCTGGGGAAAGTGGTTGTAGGTACCTATCCCAAACCCTCCCCTGCTTTCCTCCTCTGTACAAGGAGCCTCGGACACCAAGCTCTACCTGGGGAAAAAATAAGCATCCAGGAGGCAACAATTTCCCTCGCCAGCCACTTCCTCCTCTTCCTCCTCAAGTCATGGTCTAGATCCTTCTTCCAGACTGATGTTTGTCAGAACATTAACTACATCTGAGTAGTAAACATCACACTTGCTGCAACAGCTTTTAGCGTAGTCAATTTGCTCGATCAAATAAGAGCTGATTAATCCAAGATAGATCAGAGAAATACAACCCCTCCTTTAAGCACCCCCACTCAGTTCTACTGTCACTGCAATGGTCATTGAAACAGCAAGTGGAGGAGAACCAAGTAATTCAGTCAGGTTTTATTTAAGGTTTCAGTTTTATTTTTCAAATGGCTGAGCTGACCTCGCACATTAAACAAACCCAGCACTACAGGAGAGTTACACCAAGGCAGTATGAAGAGAAACACATTATCTAGCTGATTTTAAAACGGCAACAGCCCCTATATTTCCAGGTGGGACATGACACAAAGACATCTATCTGCTGGCAGGTGAAAGCTGCAGTCAGAAACCTGTAGGTGCAGAGTGACAAAGTCTTCTTTACAAACACGAGACCAAAGCCCGGTGGCTGCTGACACGATCCCAAAGCAGGGCTGATGATGAAAAGATGCCGTACCGATGTTGCAAGGCAAGAGGGAATGAGCTGCTTGCCATCCACAGAAACCCATGTTAAATTTGTTTCTGCCGTTTTACATACCCGCAAAATCTGGCCCCTCTCCTCAGTTCCTTGGCACATCAAGGCCATCTCCTCCGTTCTAGCTCCCACTTTGCCTTTTCAGCTGAATTCTGTCATTTTTGCAAACCTGCTGGCTTAGCTCCAGCTCTCTTAGCACGGGCTGTGACTCAAAGCCATATTGCTGCTCCAGTCTCCACTTCCAGCACCTCTTCCTTTCCCAGGCTCCTTTCTGCTCTCCTCCTTCAGAGATGTTGCTGCTTTGAGATGCAGCAGGCTGCTGTGGCACTCCCTGAATTTCCTCAGCAATTGCACAGTTGAGGTTTTAACCTTTGCTTCATCCTACCCCAGCACCCCTTGGACCAACTCCATCTTCTTCTGTAGCTCTTCCCACCACTTCTCTGCAGGCATCCATTTTGGCAGCGGGTTTCTATCCCGCTCCCACCTGATTGCTGTTTCATTACTGTTGGCTATTCCCTGTCAACATTCGCAGCTGCTTCTCTAAGATCCCATCTTCAACGTTGCGAGCTGTCATTAGCGACAAAGGATGAGATCCTAGAGCATTCGCTATCCATACGCTTGATCCACTCGGGCTTACGACCCCAAAATACATCTACAGGCTCTCCGTTACTGTTGAAATAAGAAGCCATTAAAAAGTCTTTGTTGTTTTATGGTGGGCAGACAAATGAAGAATCAGACTTCACCTTTAACAATTTTAACATTGAAGATGTCATCATCCACTGTACAAATGGATTACGCAAGCTCTTAATTAGGAATGAGGTTCAAATAAATACTATTTTTGGACTTTGGTCTGGACCAATTTTACTGTCAGCCAAGGATGGCAGGCTTTAAGGAAGCAAGTACCTACTTACGGGCCATTGCAGTCCGCTCTCGCACAGTACTTTGGTGCAATGTGCCCTACTTATACCAACCTGCGGCATAAGGTTGTCTCTCAACAGATGGATTAGGATGCTAACAGAGATCTCGGCTAAGAAGCGACAGCCTTTTACACACCTCACGTTTCTGACCAGGCAACATTTTTGGCACTTTCTCAAAACCAGGCCCCTGAGAAGGGGCATCAAGTTGGAAACAAAACACCGCAGCAACCCCAGTTGCTTCGCAAAACAGAGGTTTTTGTGTCGATGTGGTGTTTACCCCCCAAGCCTCTTCTCAAGCCCTAACTAGATTTTTTAAGTCAAGTAAGTGTTTCCATGGAAACCTCCTTTCTCAAGGAGCCTCCTTGCTGGAGAAAACCATGCACCCCTTTTGTTTAAAAGGGGAACACAGTTTGGTAGGAGCATAATGCCCGTCTAGAGAAGAGCCTGTAACGACTCATCAGCCAGATTTCTGTCCTTTAAAAACACGTCCATGCGATTAAGTCACTTTAGGGATGGCTAAAGGTGTGCTGTTGCTGCTGCAACTAAACTAGCAAGTTCTGCCATCCCCTCCATCCCTGCCCTGGCTCTCAGCATCACAAACTTGCCTCCTTCAATGCACACAGGGGTCTGTGTACCCCTCTCACACACAAACTCTTGGCCCCGATGAACTCCAAACCAATTGTTTGTTTAAAGAAAACCAAGCGCTAAAGTAATACAAATCAATGCCCATTCTTGAAATACAGGAAGCGTCTTGTCGAAGCTACTAGCTGCTTCTTAAATAAGACAATCTTCTGTGTTTTGGAAAAGAAGAGATGAGTTTTAGCTTCTCCCTCCAGCAAGCCCTTTGTAAGCTGTAGCGTGTTGTATCATTTCTGGTATAGGATTGCTTGAGAGCCCTCAAAAAGGAAGCCAATTTTCAGAAAGGACACTCAAACAATTGAATATTTCATGTTCTAATATAGAAGAGAGACTTTAATATTAATAGGCAAATAAATAATTAATTAAGGGCTGTGATTAAAAATGGCTTCAACTCAGGCAAACCAGTTCATAGAGTATGTAAAAAAAAAAAAAAAAGCAAAGCCACCAAAGAAGTTCTCTAGTTGG